>JAJJMA010246227.1:0-17378 GCA_023529015.1 Papaver nudicaule
ACTGAAGCCCTCGACTTTTACTTCAAATATCCACCCGATTTTTTAAGGGGTGTCTAAACTTCGTGAAATGTCTAAGTTATCCTTGTATTAAGTTTTACTAATTTTAACATAAAAATCACCCCACCCTAATTACAAAAAAAAAAAAGTTACTTAATATCCCACACCCAAAAATTAAAACCTAAAAATCAAAACATCAAAACTTCTCATTCTCTTCTTCTCTCCTACTTCTCTTCATTTCTCAATTTCCTCTTCTATATTTCTCATTTTCGAGTTTTTGCTCATGGATGCAACTAACACTGATGGAACAATGGAGCAGCAAAGGTAAGCATCCAAACCCACTCTTTGTTATTGATTTTGGTGCTAAAACTAGGTAAGATTCACTCCATGAAAATCAAAAAACGAGTTCCAGAACTACTTACGTCTGTCTATTAGAGCCGTAAGTCCTTCTTACGTCTCGCATCTGAAGAACAGCTAGCCGTAAGTTACGTTGCCATTAAAGCTTCAGATCCAAGCCGTAAGTTAATATTAGTCGTCGTAACTTATTTACGGCTAATAACGATACTCTAGTTAGTAGCCGTAAGTGTTTTCTGAATCAAAATTTATTTGTCGCAAGGTTACATGCCGTAGGTATATATTGGCATACGTAAGTATAGTTACGGCTGCTAACCTATTTGCCTTACTAGACGTAAGTTACACTGACATCCAATTTTCTCACATTTCTCTACCATATTTTGCGATTCAGAGAACCAGAATCAAGTCCCGTGGTTGCACCAACTGAAATAATGCAAGTAGAGATTCTTGAATCCAGTGTTCCTGAATCCAGTGTTGTGATTGAACCAAATGAAACTAGCCAAGTTATTGAGGAACTTCCACAAGAAGGTGCAGAAAGGGAGTATCTTCCTGCCATAAGATCACCAATTCGTAATATTCTACCACTATTGGGTGATGACCCTGATCCTGGCCCCAACTATATCCCTTGCACCTGTGACTTTAATGCGCTACCAATAATCTTCGACGCAAGAGAGTTGGTGAGGTGGACCACGTTCCTTGTCGCAATAGAATTTGTGTTGCAGTAGAACGTCTTCGTCCACTTGTCGAGGCCAATGGCAGAACGAGCTTTGAACTAATCCGCAGCCGAACGTGGTTTGGAACTGGAAATGTTAGTTGATTTTGATTATGTGTTGAGTACGGTTCTTCTTTTATGTTATGTGTAAACTTAAACATCTATGGGTGAACCGATTATGTGTTTTAATGGTTGAATATTAGTAGTTATATCATCTATATTTTGAAATTAGTAGTTATGTTGTATTTACTATTTACACCCGCAGAAACAACACATGCTCTCTATTTGCACCCCAATTGGCCACATGTGCGGAACACACACGTGTGCAATAAAACCCTTAATAAAAAGGCAAAGGGGCTTCAAAATGTTTCTCTTCTTCTTCTTCTTCTTCTACGCCTCCTTTCTCTCTTTTTCTTCTTCTCTTCTAATGTATTAAAGTAATTGCAAAGAGTCGTTTAGAGGCTCAACGACTCTTTTTTGAAAAGTTTAGAGCCGTTGGGCATTGTTTTCCTATAAAACCCAACCATTAATTCAGAAAATCCTCACATTCCAAAAACAAACTCTTTTCTTTTGTTGGTCAATAACCTCTATCTCTTTACTCTAACTTTTGTAACCTGAACATGTCTCACCCTCCTGTTGCTGGTTCAAAGTTTACACATAAGGAAGATGCTTGTCTTTGCGCAAACTATATCTTTCACTATCCGACGAGAGAGCAATTTCGGGCTTTCAAGGGAAACTTGGAGTGGGGCTTGCCCTCAGAAACCTGGTGGGACATTACCGAGAACTTCTGGACACAAACCAAAAACCCGATGACACGCAAAAAGGTTGTGCTGATGCTGCGATGGTCTAAAATTCAAAGTCGGGTTAGGGAATTCATGAAACTAGTGGCATTCATCAACCGATGTTGCCGTTTTGAGGGTGAAACCGATGAAGACATTGTCAAGAGGGCTCTTAAGGAATGAACTCGATTGCACAAAAAGGAGTTCAAATATGAAGCTCATTATAGGCAATGTAGGAAGTTTTTTGTGAAACTTAACGGTAGCAATGGTGACTTGATATAAGTAAGTCGTGAGGGTGGTAAAAAATAATATGTAAGGCATCTATGTAAGATTTTAAATTTTTTAATTTGATGGAAAATGTATGTCCCAAATTAATTTTTGTTGAAAGTTACAGGAGTAGTTACGGCTACTTAACTTACCCTGGGACCAGCCGTAAGTGGAGTTACGACTACACTTTCCTAGACGGAAGCTAAGTTACGTCTTCAGAAATCAGCTGGGTTTAAGGCGTAAAAGTACTTACGGCTAGAAATTTAAGCCGTAAGTATGTGGAATTTCATAAAACATAACTCCAAAAAGTGAAGTGTTTGCCAAAATAATCCAAAATACATTCATCATCATGTTTCAACAAAAAGAACAACAAAAAACATGTATCACTAACAAAAAAACATGTATCACCAACATCTTCAAGATTCTTTTTCCTTTTCATCTTGTACCTCGGTCAAATCTCTCAACGGTTCTTGTGGTTGTTGGGCTCTTTGCGACGATAACATTGCTGCCCAAGTGTTCATTTCAAGCTCGTATTGTCCACACCATTCCCTAGCTATCTCTTTGTTTACCGTTGTAGGGGACAACGGTGGTAACGGACAACCAACTTCTAACTTAAGCCCTATGAAATGATTGCCTCCAATTTGTGCAATCACAAGACGTCTAGGCTTGCCAAGATCTCCATCCATTATACTATACCTCGGATATTGGGGAGTGTACGTATTATTACCACCACGGGAGAAGTAGTGAACAACGCATTTGAATTCATCGGCAATTAGGTGCCCGCATTCCGGAAATGTCATCCAATATCCACTTGACATACGATCACCTCTCCCGATGAGTCTCGTATTCATTGCCTCTAGTCTATCATTGTCGTCACCATCACCCGACAACAAACCATAGTAAACATCCGGATCTCTATTTAATCTTGCATGCAACAACATCCTAACATAGGTGGGTTGGTTCACCCCGAGAAAGGGTCCTAGTTGTTCCGATGTAATATGGTAACCACAATTTCCATCGCCCTCTACATCGTCCATGGAGATTATGTAGTCATGAATTATAGAGGGGAGTTCCTCCATCCACTCATCATAAAGCATATGGTAAGGCCTATGGATGTTTCCAAGTTCATCTAAAGGGGTTCTATACATTCCACAAGGTGCGTGACGTACCTCCTTTCCATGCTTAAAAACCCTCCTATTGTCAAGATCTTCAACAACCACATCCGGGGTGTTCCTCTTCTTCACTACCGGGGTGCTTCTCCTCTTAAAAACTTTGATTGGTAACCTTACTATTGTTTGTTCGGGGGATGTTGCCACACCCTTGCCTTTGCCCATCACATCTTTATCCTTCACATTCCCTTTTGTTGGAGTGGCAACCGTTGGAATCTCCTTCACATTGGGTTGACGACTTGTTGAAGCTTTTTCCGTTGGAGGTCGTTTACCTTTCTTTTTGTTGACAAATGCTTGAAGGGTGCATTCCATGTCGTCTAAACCATTTACCTCCTCCAAGTTCTTCATCATCTCGAAGTCTTCACTCTCTCGTTGCTTCATCAACTCAAAGCCCGAGGGGTCTCTTGTCTTTGACGCAATATTTCTCTCTCTTGCATTCGCACGAGCAACTCTCTTTGTAACCTTGGTGTTAGGCCTACCCCTACCATTCTTCTTCTTATCCGGTTCAAAAAGATCACATCTAGTGTGTGCATGAGCCCATTTTCGAACCCGTGAGCACCAAGATTGCCTTTGTCCCACATTTATGTCCTTACAATACTCCCTCATTGCTTCATATTCATATGTCTCATTAAACTCTCCCCCAAAATCGTCGTCGAGGACTTGTTCTTGGAATGAAAGTTGCCTCCAAAATGGATCGATCTCGCCAATTGGGACCACACCATCCGTGAAAGTCGCAAATCTATGGCAACATGGGAGTCCCATGGATGACATGTTGGGACAAATACACACATTGGGGTCGAATTCACCATTACGAAATTTCTCTCGTTCCTTCATGACTTCCTCGATAGCCCAATGGGACACAAAATGGGTGATTCCTTCGGGACAAGGTTCGTTAAGGTAGTTGGTGTGCATATTCATTCGATTATGTTCAAAAGCTCCCTTAATCGTATCTAGCAAAGATTTAAAATACCTTTTCATTGCATTGTAAACCTTAACAAATCCACCATCTCCATTTAAAAGATTTTTTTTGAACCGGCCGTGACAGGACTCCACGGAACTTGTTGCTTGGTTCTTGTAGTGCTTGCGTTGATTGGTGAAAGCCGCGACAAACCGATGCCTATGAGGGACCCATTCCTCCTCCAAGTACCTTTTAACTTCGGGGATACGACTCCAATAGCTCAACATCTCACTTGCCTTCTCTTCATATTCCTTGATTGTGAGTGCCCAAACTATATCATCCCATTGTACCAAGAGTTTTGCCCATTCATCTTTGTTGAACTCTTCCAATTTTTTCAACTCCTCCAACCTTTCTTTCATTTTCGCTTCCGGTAGTTTCTTAGCTTTGATGTACTCTTCTTTCATTGTTGGTGCGATAAGAGGCTTGCACTTTACTTGTACGTTATTCCATACGTGAAAAGTGCAAAGCATGTTGTGAGCATCCGGAAAAACACTATTGATCGCATTCATTAAGGCTTGCTCTTTGTCGGTAATGATGACACCCGGATAATGATCTTCATGGTATATATACTTCAATTGTTGCAATGCCCAAACTTAGCTTTCCTCGGTCTCGTCCATCATATAACAAAAGCCGATGGTAAAAGGTTGCTTTGTAGATGTTTGACCAACTAAATGCAAAAGAGGTAGACAATACTTATTGGTCTTGTAAGTACAATCTAACAATAGAACTTGGTGATTGCACCGTGCCAATTTTATGAATTCCGGATGAGCAACAAACATGTGGGTCACTTTGTGGTCCGTGTCCTCCTCGAAGTAACAAGTGAATTTGTCTTTCAAAGCTTCAAAAAGTTTTTGTTGAATATCGGACCTACCTTGCCATTTGATTCTCTTTACTTTAGAGGTGGCGTAGTAAATTGTTCTCAAATTCGAACAATTTTCCGGGTTTACATGCTGGAGGTTGCCAAGAATATCATGAGGAGGTATATTTCTTTCGTACATCCCTTTCACCAAAGATCTTTCATCGGGAGTTAACCTTGTAGCTAAATCTTGTTTATAAAAACTCTCGGGAGGATCGTGGTTGTGACAACTGCTTATCACCGTCTTCAAAAACCATAACCCACTTTCCTTGTTTAGAGCAAATTGGAGTCTAAAAGGGCAACCCATTTTCTTTGTGAAGGTCTTTGGGGTCTTCCTATTAATCTTCTTAAGCTTCCGCACGGTGCCTTTTTTTGCATGACTCTTATACAATCCACTACACTCGCACAACAATTGAAAACGGTTATAGGTCACATTACTTCCTTTGACTATCATGCACATCTTCTTTTTGGCATGTGCTTTAGCCCATTTGACGGCTTCTTCCTTGTCCGACCATGTCTACATTAAACCCAATAAACAAATTAGATATCAAAACGTTTTAAATAATATTTAAAAACACGCATTCATATACATAAGAGGGTGCGCTTACAATTGTTCGGACATGAGGTGCATAGTGAGCGGTAGTGTCATGCCAAACACTAGAAGCCGGTGGTTGATTATCGATGGGAACTATTAGTGGCACAACCTACACAACATAAAAAAAGGTGTTAAATTAGTAACCATTGCAAACTTACGTCTGAGAACATAAGACGTAAGTCCAGTTACGGCTATAACCGATACTTTCATAACAAGCCGTAAGTAAAACTCAAAATAATACTAACAGACAGGAGTCGGACAGGAATAGTTACGGCTCATAATATTTTGTATTAAGTATTCGTAACCTCACTTACGGCCACTAAGGTCAAAAATAATTAAGGCGTAAGTATGGCTCAAAAAATTGGTGCTCGCAAGCTTATGGGCCGTAAGTAAAAAATCAAGTCGTAAGTATGGGCATTGAATATTCCCATGCACAGACTTACGGCTGGTAATATCACGTCGGTCATAGCCGTAAAATCCCCAAATTCTAGACTTACGGCTCGGATCTGAAGAACATTCAGCCGTAAGTCTAAGTTACGGCTGCTATTCCAAGCCGTAAGTTCCTTCTGGAACTCACAAAAATCACATTTTTTACGTGATTTCAACTGTCTTGAGTGAAATAAAGCATACCTGATTGTTTTCTTGAGGTTCTTCTACATTGGGTACATTCAGGTTTGGGTAATCAGCAGGATCGACGTCGTATTCGTCGATAAACTCTTCACTTGTGCTTACAAACTTTTTGCCATTGAAGAAACTGTATAATCCTTCATTTCCTTCGATGATTTTTTCAATGAAGATGTCGTCAATGGAAGGAGATACTTCTACCTCCATTTGGGTGCTTGATTCACTCATTTTGGTTGAGTGAATCAAGTTTGGGTTTTTAAAAAAAAAAGTTAGGTTTTTTTTTTCTCTCTTCTTCTTCTTCTTCACTTGATTTTCAACTAAAACGGTTTTTGATTAAGTTTTTTTTTGATTTTTGTTAAAGGGAGAGCAAAAAATTATCCAGGGAGCGCAAAAACCGGAGTCCACTCAGTAACTAGACTGATCCATGTAATTAATCTCGACTCAGACAACAATACCCTCCACACGCTTCACTCACATGCTTACTTGCCAAAGCTCAGTCAGATTTGTTGGCAGCGTTCAGACACACCATGGACTCTTGAGGATCGAATATTAATGACTGGTTATCACCTTCGAACAAAGCTCAGTCAGATTTGTTCATAACAGTGTCATATTTTTCAAGTTACTCATGTTTATCTGGCTAAAATTTCAACCAGTCAATCCTTCTTGCTCAACTTCAGAAAGATCGCATTACCCAGTTTGATCCTTGACCATTGTGCCGATAATCATCATTGTTTCAGTCGTTTTGCTTTGTTAGAAGTAGATGGAAATGTAGCGTTAGCAACTATACAATGTGGTCGCACTGTCAATCTGTGGACATTTCATAACGACAACAAAATACATGACGGGTACCATGTACAAGACCAATACCATTAGACCTACATCTCCTGTACAAAACTCATGTACAAGACCAATACCATTACATGCATCAGTCTAGTTACTGAGTCGACTCCGGTTTTTGCGCTCCCTAGATAATTTTTTGCTCTCCCTTTAACAAAAATCTTTTTTTTAAAGTAAGTTTGTTAATCATGTTTTGGTTAATCACTGATTATCAGGTTGGTTTACTTAAGTTAATTTACGTCTTAACACTAAACATAAAGGGGTAATGTTGGTATTAATTAATATTTTACATAGGGGGAGAGCAAAATTACTTTTGGGAGACCAGTTATCCGAGGGCTTCAATTTAAATCAGCTTTAGGCACTAACAGAGTGCAAGCTACCAAAGCATGCCTTGGGGTTTTTTCTTCATTCATACAAAAGTATTCTGGCTTCACCACTGACTCATCCATCTCCAGATCTTGCACTCTAAGAGGGATCTTGGCCTTCCAAAAAATGTTCTAGAAAGACTGAGAGGTTAAGGTCTGATTCCCCAAAGACACAATAAGCAGATTTAAATAAAGCAACACCAGACATGTTTGGTTTGAGTAACTTTTCTATTATCACCAACAGAGAAAAAGAAGTAAATATTTAACAAAAAGATGACTGCGCTGTAGGAAGTATTTCTTGATTGAAAACACAATCAGAGAAATTAAAACCCACGAAGTGTGGGAGTTAAAAGATTTAGATAAAAGTAACAACCCAAAGAAGAAGAGCAAACGTGAATTTGATAAGGACTAAAACCAGAAAGACGGAATGAACAACGGACACTGAAACTTCTTCTCTTACCTTTTAAATCTCTCTCTCCCTGAACTTCTCCCAGAATTCTCACCTCCCATCAGCCGACGTAAATGTATCAGCAAATCCTGATGGCCGAGTGGGGATGCTGGTCTGGGTGTTATCCACACTGGCAAGGAAAGAAGACGTGGCTTCAAGATTGCTACTACTTCCCTCAAACTGCTGCCATTTTTTTAATGCTTGAGGCAGTGTCATATCGAGATCGATTCCGTACATATCCTCATAATCTGGCTCTGCTGGTTTCCAGAGCTCCACCAGAGATGATAATGTGTTTACTATGTGACTCATATCAGGTCTTTGATATGGTTCCCTTGCACAGCAGTGACCAGCTAGTTCTGCGACAGTTTTGATGGTGACCATTGTCTCTTCAGTGATGTCGATTGTAGGGTCAATTGCTTTAGAGAAGTTTTCTTTGTTGAGGTGCATTCTTCGGAACCAAGAGACTAAGTGCATGCTCTCTTCTGGTTGAGTTTCGTCAAGTGCCTTTCTACCTGTTATTAGCTCCATTAATATCACACCGAAACTGTACACGTCAACCTTGGTCGTTACTCTTCCGGTTGCTGTTCAAACAGAAAGAGAATGAATAAATGCTTTGCTCCAAATAATTAACTCGGGAAAAGGTAGATCAGAACCTAACAAACAATTACAATTGAAAAAGAAAATGACAGTATTGACTTTTAATTTGGTGAATAATCAAAGGGATCTCTTGGTAAACCAAACATAAAAATATAAGATTGGCGGATGTCTAATTTCGGCAGACGTGTGATGGTCAGTTAACTATTAAGGTTCTTGGATATCTAAGAGTTGCCATTATATAAATGTGTAATCAAGGACTATAACTCAATCGAACTGACATCTGAGATGTCTAAGAAATAAGACATCTTCCAAACAAAGTTAATTAGGACGTATTTTTAACTATTCAAGATAAAACGACAGAATCGTGAAACTAGGAACTAGTGGGAATCATACAACATCTGTTAAACAAAATAAAGGTGTAGATGTGTATTGAAAGACTGTAACTCAAACTAATAGACCACCATGTAGAAAATCAGAGACTTAATCTAGAACTGATATACAGACTTACTGCTTGACTTCTACGTGCAGTTTGAAAAGTTTGCACCTGCGGTTTGTTAAGAATACCAACAATCATAGAAACCAGCCTCTCCTACTACAACTACTGTTTGATAGTTTAGTTAAAAAAATCGAAAGAATTCATGTTACTCTATTCACCAAATGTGTAATAATGGTTGCTTTTAAACTTCCCAGAAAAAAAAACAAATGCTTCTCAGTCTAAGTAGTAAGCATGTATTCCAGGCATAAACATTAAAATGCATATATTTGGAAAGCAAGTAACTTACCTGCATATTCTGGGGCAAGATATCCAAAAGTTCCAGCAAGTTTTGTTTCAATGGAAAACTTCCCAGTAGGGGCATTACGAACAAGACCGAAATCAGCTACCTTAGCCCTCATGTCATCACCAAGAAGTATATTTGAGGGTTTAAGGTCTCTGTGGATGAAGCTTTGTTGGGCTAAACCATGAAGATACTCAACTCCCCTAGCAACGTCTAACGCAATGCTTAACCTTCTAGTCCAATCAAGGGGCTTAAACACTCCTTCATTCCAATTAAAAAGATGCTGACTAAGGGTTCCCTGTGGCATATACTCGTAAACAAGGAGCCTTTCATTTCCGTCCAAACAGTACCCAAGAAGAGCAACGAGATGCCGATGACGGACTTTAGTAAGAACAGCAATTTCAGACATGAACTCGTGCAATCCTTTCCCACTCATAACTCCGCCTTCCATTCTCTTCACTGCAATCCTAGTTCCGTCATCTAGTTCTCCTTTGTACACTGTTCCAAATCCCCCCCGACCTAAAATATTTTCTTGGCTAAAATTGTTGGTCACGTTTCTTAACACTTGAATCGAAATCACCATATTTCCTGCTTCAACAACATGTGTATCACTTGGGCCACTGCTTGCTAAGCTGTAGTTTTCACTTGATCCACCAACATTCGCAGTTGAACCTGTAACAGTAATCTTGAGTATCTCGGGATCAGATCCTGAGTGGCGAGGATGAACTACCATTGCATTCGGGCTCTGAACTCTACCAAACCGCTTTTGTTTTCTCTTGTACAGACAGAAACAGATCATTCCGAGCAAAGCAAGTATAAAAACTGCCCCAAATACAGCACCCACAATCGCCCCTACTGAAATCGACGATTTCTTGCTCCTTGAACTACCACCACCGGAGTCGCTACCTGAAGAACCAGGTGAACCTCTGGATGGGCTTCCTGGAGGTGGAATGATATCCTTCCCAATGTCAGGGTTCCCATTTGTATTCACTATCAAATTACTACTAAAATGTGGAATTTTACCAGAGAGTTGATTGTTTGAAACATCAAGCAATTTGAGATTAGGCAGAGTCGTCAATTCTGTTGGAATAGCACCAGTTAGGTTATTGTCTGCAAGAACAATTCTTTGCAGCGTCTTAAGCGAAGAAATTTCAGGTGAAATGGTACCAGTAAGACCAATTTTCTGAAAATTAATAACAGTAACATTTCCCCCACTGCAACTGATTCCCCAATACTGCACACAAGGATCATTTCCCTTCCAATTTTGTGCAAACTTAAGAGGATAACCCACCGACTTCGCAAAGTTAAGCAGTGTATTAACACGAGGATCACACTCACCGGGAGCAGACAAGCAGAAGCTGTTTGTTTCCACCTTCAAATCCAATTTCACAGAACTATCGAAAACAGGCACGGGACCTTGAAGATGATTATTCGTCAAACTTAAGATTTGCAAACTCTTAAGCCCCGTTAATGTTGAAGGAACAGGACCAGAAAACAAGTTATCTCTAAGATTTAATTCCATCAAATTGCTTAAACTAGAGAAATCAGGTAACGGCCCAGAAAATGAGTTAGTCTGTAACCAAACTTGAGACAAAGATGTCATACTAGATAAAACCCTGATATCTCCTGTAAGTTTATTAACACTTTTCTGTCCATTCAACCAAAGAGATTGTATAGAAGAAGTCGCGAAACTCTCAGGAATTCCACCTTCAAGACTATTCAAAGCCACATGAAATAATGCCAAAGTAGGGAAATTATCTCCACTAAAGAAGTCAGGGATATTACCTTTGATATTAGCTGAATTCGCAGAAAAATTAAGAATACTGGAAGCACTTTTAAAACTCTCAGGAATTTCCCAAGGTGAAAAGGGATTACCATCTAAATCAATAGCTTGAATCGAAGTAAGCCCATTAAAGAAATCAGTAGGAATGGAAGTAAAGTTATTACCTCCAACAATAACAATCTGTAATGAACTCAACCCACTTAAACTTGGAAGATCACCACCAATATTGTTCCCTTGCAGTTCTAACCTCTCCAAAGATGTTAAGTTATTCAGATTGGCTGGCAAAGTACCAGTAAGACTTAAATCTTTGAGTTGAATCCCTGTAACCCTATTTTCACTACAATAAATCTTCGCCCATTTACAAGGATCTGGATCAGACCAATCAAGATCTTTTCCAGTACTTAAACTCTTCTTCAAATCAAGCATTACTGTGACATCATCTGGGTTTGTTTGTGAGTTTACCAGTAATGGAAATACCAAAAGAAATAGGGTTAAAACCCTAAAATGCGTTTTTTCTTTCATGATAATTTTTCTGGACCGGAAGATAAAAAGTAGGTTATTATATCTTCACACCCAAGATTGACTGATTTTTGCTTAGGGTTTCAGCCTTTGTTGAGCATTGTTGAAGAGAAAAGGTGTGGATTACAAAGGGAAAGGAAAGGAAAAAAGAAGAATAAGGAAGAAAACAGGGAGAATAGTATTATCTAATGTATGTAGAGCTGGCAGTGAACTATACTCAACACTCTATTACTGGGATAGGGAGTGGTCAGGGATGGAGACCAGCACATGGTATTGTGGGGTCCGTGTAGCCACAAAGAGAACTACCAAACAAACCTTTCCATCTACTTTGGGTCCGTGAATGTAATTAAAGGTGTTTTAAGTTACCCCTAATGTTACAAATGTTTAACTTGGAATTAAGGAAAAAACGGCGTGCGTTAAACATGTTATTATTAAATATCATACGCTAAAAGCTCTAAGTTGTAAAAGCTCCCACGTCGCACGGTGACAATACCACGACTTCCTATTGGCCGAGAAAGGGAGTTTGGGAGGGAGGCATTATGAGAAGGACACTTGGCGTCTTTTGATTGGCAGAAAAATAGTTACACTCTGTTTACACTTCTTCAAAATTTCACCCACTGTGGTGATGGATACCTACTTTTTCTAACTAAGTTTTTAATCCAATTAGCATTTGCCACGTGTGTTTATAAATAACTCTGTTAAAAAGAAAAGGTTATCTGCTTTATGCCTAGCCCCTGTATGGTCTTTTCCCTCGCCCCTTGGTGCCTATTTCCGTCTTTTCATCGTAAATTAGATTTACATCGATGCTGTATAATAACGAGTTCTCTTTCTCTTTCTTTCAGCCTCCAAACAGAAACCCAAACCCAAGCTAGGTTTTGATCCCCTCGATGGCAGGAACAGAGAATCGTCATCCCAGAAGAACAAATCTTAAAACCAATCAACACAATTGGAAAGAAAAGGTATTCTTAATACTCTTCTCCCGCTCTTTAACCTAATTTCCCCAAATTAGGTTTTTTTTGCTCTCAATTCCTTCAATTTTTGTTGACTGTATTGTTTTTTGTTTGTAAAATCGATGAAATAAAAACGGTTTTTGTTCAATTTTTCGTCTGGTTACAGCTTAGAGAGAAATGTTTTGATCGTTTAGAATCAAGCAACAGTATTGATTGTGAGTTTATCTTGGATTATTTTGGTTTGATTTACCTGATTTTGGGTTTTGGGATTATTTTCTTTTGATTCACCTGTATTTGATGATACAATTTTGAACCTATTTTAATTCCGAACCCTAAAATCGAAAGTAAAAGACAATCCACCTAATACTTATTATCCTTTCTTTCGATAAACCACAATCTATTGTTTTTGAATGGCTCCAGAATCTAGAAATTAAATTCTCTTTTGATATTTGTATAATGTATTCCTTTACAGTTTCAGTTTCTATTAAATTTGTTAGGGTCCTTACTGTTGTGCAACTGGAGCCAACATTAGCGGCAACAATAACATGAACAAGAGAAAGGTAAAGTGGAAACATTTATATCCAGCCTTTGTTTTGATCATCTATATGTTAATGTCAAATTTTTCTGAATGTTTTTTTTTTCTTTTTGCTCTCGCAGAAAGTATCTGTTTTCCCTTTGTGCAACTATGAAATGCACACATTAGAAATTTGCCCTCTTTCTTGGTAATTCTCAAGGAAAAAGGTTTGGTTGTCCTAGCTTTCTTTAGTGGACTGGCCTGCAAGGTCGAAATTTCGTTTAACTGCTGAAAATACACGCAGAACAGGCAAGTCCATATCCACAATCCTCCTTTTTGTTATCCGAACATGTAGGTGATCTTCAACTTGAAACTTCATTGCTCTGTATTCGGTAGGATTATGCAATATTGATATATTTCAACATTTTCAATGTTATTCAGACAATTGCAAAATTAGTTAGCTAATTAGCTCTACTTTTCAGTGCATGATCAATGCAACCTGCTCTATTGTGATGCAATTAATCTGCTCTATTGTGTTTGCCAGTGAACAGTCTTCCAGGCTCACAACAACCTCAGTGAGTTGCTTTTGATGATAACCTCTGGAACTGTTGCAAGGTTTGCTGTCGCTCACTCTCTGAAATGTACTTATGAATATGCTTCACTAATTGATCGCTGCTCTGTTTGTTTGCATACATGTTCGAGTTTCAATCGATTAAGTGTCGCAGACCGTGAGCCGCACGTTTATTAGTCTTTAGCGTTGTGATTCTTGCAACAATTGAGATGGTAACACTAAGTTTGACACTTATTATGTGTCGTTACACTGTTGGGTATATGACAACGATAGTTAGGTTTCATTCTCGCAAAAACATTATACCAGTAAATATCATTGACTGCTAATATATTGTTTGTTTAAAGCTCTAAAATTGAAAGGCTATGTGCCCACTAATAATTTGCTTCGGTCTCCTGACACAAGATATATTCTTTATGTACCACTGTTGTGTGCTTACTCTAAGCAAGTTAGTCAAGCTTCCACTATTTGTCAAATAAAACCATTACCTCTATACTCTGAATTTCCTAATAAGTAAGTTCAAATTGTGGAAATAGCGATTTCCCGATACACAAGTGCTTGATTAGGCAATTATTATGTCCTTTCCATTATTGTGTACATTTTTTGTGTGTATGTGTGTGTGTGACATGGGCTTATTACGTTTTCATTCTGTTAATTAAGGATAAGAAAACCAGAGGGATTAGGATTCAGAATGGGAATGATTTAATCGAGAAAATGACACTAGAGTAATCCAATGTAGATGTCTCCACTCTCTCCACTCTCTCATATCCTTTCTTTCATACAACATCTATGTTTCTTAGATATATATCCTACAATAAGCCCACGTCAAATTACTGTAGTGTTTATAAGTATCACCAAAAAATGCCCACATTTAGTAAGCCAGTATACAACTGTTTTACAGCAGATAAGTCAACCTGTCGACAATGTACCCTTTGATGAGTTAAGGGCTGTGGACCAATAGATGTGCATGAACCTGTCACTTGCTCATTTATATATGGTGTGTTTGAGCTTACCCTAGGCGGAGCTGCCAAATTAGGTTTTTATGCAGGGAGATGATTGAATCTATCCTCTTTGGTAAGAATGTTCGCTGATTGTTTCTGTTGAATAAAATAATTTCCAACTGGGTATGACTAAGCCCCATAAATGCTGGTTAGGATGGCTTTACTACAATTTCTTTTCTGAGTGGTTTAGCTAGGGAGATGTTTATCAAGATTGATTTTTTCTTTTTGTATGTGGATTGTGTGTTTTTAGGAACTCCAAGAGCGGTTGATGAAAAAAATAAAGATAGAAGGTAATTGTTAACACCACCATCCTGCTCTATGTATAATGTATGTACACCTCTAATATGAATATATGATTATATCCGAGTCTCTTTGTGTTTTCAGTTCTATGCCTCTATTATATCCAGGCCGTAGAGGCATAGGATTGAAAAATGTGGTCTAGAGTTGCACCTCTGATGCGTCGTGAATTGTCCTGCTAATTTATTTAACTGTTTTTAAAAATTAGTCATAGTATTTTCTTTCACTAGCACATCAGCTTCCCTTGGCAAGACTAGACACTATATTGTTTTGGCTTTTGCTATTTTTCCAGTTAATATTGTTTATTAACTAGATCCAAACCTGCAGAAATGTTGGTTCCTCAGCCTATGGAGGAAGGTAATAGATTGCGTTGTTAGGGTGGTGAATTTTTTTATTTTTTTTCCTTCTTAGTAATGCAGCGCAGCTGCAAACAGTTGGTAACTTGGAGATCCAAACCAAAATTTCTCCGAGATTAAAAAATAAAAATTGTCATAGGTTCTCCGATAATTTATTAGTTATTCTAAACCAGGATTTGTTCCAAATGATTTTTGCAGCCCTGATATCGTGCATCTGATAGCAAATGATTAAACCATACCTTCTCACTCTTTTTGTCGTTCTGTTCTGATTGATTTTTATATTTATAAATGACAGTTTTGTATTTGATTTATAAATGACAGTTTTATATTTTAGGCCGGGTAAGGGATTTAGGTACAATAACATTTTCACAAATTTTGTCCTTTGTCGTTCACAGTCTTAGCTGGATCTCGAATCTGGCTAGGTATTACTCTCATTCTCTGTTTTTGGCAGGTACCTTAGCTTGCATTGCCACTTTGCTATTTGACCAATTACGTTCTTTTTAGCACTTAAACTCGGATTTTCTCTTTCATACCTGACACTGCTGAAGAAATTTCAACCCATCCGGCCATTAAAAGGTAATCAAACATCGGACTGCATGTATGCCTACATTTCTGTCGTTTTTACTACTTCGTGGCTTACTCAACACTAGAATCAGGTCTGACTTTTTTTGGAAGCAGTTGCATCAGAATTTCATGGCTAAATACTGTATCCATATTCTATTAGGAACCAGATAAGGTTCTTAGTAACCAGATAAGGTTTACTAGAAAAGGAATCAGGAGGAGACGGGAGGTACAACTAAATCCATGGAAAAAATGGACATAGTTCCTGCTCATGATGAAGTCTATGAAGGTATTTGAATATTTAAAATTTCAGTGCCTCTCACCAAGAAACTCTGTGGTGTTCACAATTACTCAGTTTTCAGGAGACAACTTTTAAACTGAGGGACACTTGCTTGCTGATACTTAATTTATCATGGTTCCTTTACTCGAGATATGCTACAGTGGCCATGCTGTGCACTGCTGGGGAAAAGGTTCAAGTTTTTTGGTGCTTAATTTGATACATTCTTTGAGAACTTCTGTCCATCTAAAGGGTTAAATGTGGTTTCATATTTGTCATCTTCTCCATTTATCAGTAAAGATGTTTCCACGCTTAAGTTCTCAATTCGCACCGTGACTAAGGTGTCTTCTTTAGTAAGGTCAGGATACGATGAAAGAAAGAGAAGTAGAGAGATCTGTGTAGTCTAGAGAAATTTGTGAGCACTGAATACCAATACTTATGTTAGATTCTAGATATGCTTATTTTGTAGATTTAGAACTGCAGTTAGGCGGATATTGCAGAACTGAGGTTTGCTGAATTGCATGCGACCACTGTCTTTGATGAATTTTTGTTATTAATTAATGCAGCCGACGGTGAATGCCCTTCTTTTGATTCACTGCTCTTGAAAAACCAATGTACATTAGGTCTTCATTTTCAAGGATGCTTCTACCAGCGTAAATTTTTCTGTATTTGCTGTCTTAGCTCAATTGGCAGAGCACATGGTTTTACCATGTGGTTATGGGTTCGAATCCCATAGATGGCGTAATTATTTGATTGTTGTTATATTGAGGGATTAAAGTGGTATGCTACGAAACTATGTTTGTTCTAATGCAATTATTTTTGATTTATTTTTTGGATGTGAGACTGTGATTGTTCTATGCAGTTATCTGGTGGAGTTTTGTTTATATTCATGCCAATATGTACGATCTGCCAATTTTAAGGTACTCTGGCAGTTACCTTAGGCGGTGAGGATGGCTACCTGTTATGGTAAAAAAACGAGTTAATACCCGAGGTATGGCTATGTCTACATTAAGTCGACAACCTGCGGCTACCTTTTTTATACTGAGGTTTTCCCTGCGGCTACCTTTTTTATACTGAGGTTTTCCCTGTTTTTGCGATCCATCTAGGATAACGTACAATCATATCTTTTCCACTGAATCTTGAACTATTTGGTAGTTGGAGTTGACATGAATTGCCTGGGAGAGACAACTTAGTGGACATTACCTTTGCAAGAGTAAG
>JAJJMA010246243.1:0-13633 GCA_023529015.1 Papaver nudicaule
CTCCTTAAGTTCTTATTATTTAGCGTACGGCATTTTCTTCACCTACATTTTGCCTCTTTCATCTTAAAAGACTCTAGTCGCTGAAGATGAAATTTTCTTGACCGCCGAAAATGCCAGCGCAATTCCTCTGACAGTACTTTCTCCACGTGCAGTTGCATGCCGAAAACTTAGGGTTTCTTTATGACCTGTTACTTGTTTAGCCGGTTGAGATCTTCCACCTATAAATATCTCTTTTCCTTCCCTTCTTCTTCACTTTCCTTTTATCTTTTCTCCGTCTTCCTTTTTCTCTGAAAAACCCTAAGCCGAAAACCCTAACCACCACAAACCGTCGCAGTTCATCCAAGAACATCCTCTTTCCGCCTCTTTTTCAACTTCTCTTTGGTGTAAAACCACTTTTTGGCTACTGCTCTACAATATTTTCCCTTCAGATTTGATTTTTCATTCACTTTTTTCACACTCCGGTAGAATTTCACCTCTGCAACCTCCTTTTTCCGACCTAACTTCATCTTTTCCGTTCGTCCAATGACTTCTACAGATTCTTCTTATGACCAAGAAAAAGAACTCCAGCAACAAGGGTCTAACAACGAGGACGCCGAGTCGTCTTCACATTCTCAAGATCAAGATTCTGAAGATGAGGAATCTTCTGATGTTGGCGGTAGGCCGCCCTCATGGGGTGATGACTGGGAAGGATACTACTCTAAAGACCATGAGGTTATTCCAGCGCTTAGCATTTCTCCTCTCGCCGGCATTACCATGTGTTCTGAGAAACTTCTTCTAGACCACATCCGCCAAGAAGGTCAAAACGAAAAGCAATTGGTTATATCAATGGGCCAGATTCGAGCTGGATATCAATTTCCCCTCTACGACCCTGCCAATCCTCTTCTCCTTAGGCTGCTGAAGCACATAAACAAGCATCCTGCTCAACTTTCTGGTAACTCCATTCGTATTCTCTATGAGTGGGTTGCCCGCAGTAATGGTTATACGCTCTATCCCAATATCCTTAGGAATCCGTCCTTTACCAATAAGGAACTGTATACCGTTGAAAACTTTATAGATCAATATCATGTGAAGCCCAGCTCCAGAGCCGGCGAACCTTGGCTGTATCGTATTGAGTCAAGAAGAGGTTCAAACAATCCCAAAAAATTCTTAAGGGATGTTGACAGGAAAACTTCTACTACTGCAAATCCCACAGTCCGCCATAAGTCTGAAAACCGCTGGGGCGAAATTCCTTGTCTGGTTGAAGGTCCTTGGCTCAAGGGCTTTGAAGATGAGAACAAAACCATTCCTCGCAAAGAATTTCTCCCTGAACATTCTGATTTGGCCACACATGATTTTTGTTCCGTCCGCTGGGATGAAGAAGATCAGTATCTTAAAAAGGATGGGAAGTTTGTTGTTGAAAAAAGGAAGTGGGTTAAGAAACCCGAGTTTTGTAAGCCGCCTACTAAGAAACAGCAAGGCACCAAGAGGAAAGGAAAAGAAGGAGACGCTGTTGAGGTAACAAACACTTTATTTTTTGTTTTTGAAATATATGTATATATTTGCCTCTGTTTGTTAGCTAAACTGCTGACGATGATTTTCCTTTACTCAGCAACCCAAGAAAAAGTCTAAGTCAGAAACACCTGTCAGTGCGAAAGATCTTGTTAGTGTTCTTCCTGGTATGACTACCGCTGGTTCCAAGAAAAATAACAGCGTTAAGTCTACCGCTGTCGAATCCAAGAAGAACGCTAGCGTCAAATCCGCCGGTGTTGCAAAGAAAGATGGCGTTCCTTCAAAAAAGAAAGATGGCGGGTCCTTACTGAAAAAGGATGGGGAATCTTTCAAAAACAAGGGTGGTGAAACCGCCGAGAAAAAAGACAACCAATCTTCTGGGAATGATGACAAGATGCCAAAGATCAAGAAGACTCGTGCTTCCAAGGGTGGTGATCAGCCCATCACTCCTGTTACCGCTAACGATCTTGTTTCTGAAGATCGACCTTTGAAGTCTGCTGACGAGTGTCATGCTGATGAAGTGTTAGAAGAAACTCCTATAACTCCAGCGGTTACTACTTCCACTACTGCTACCACAGGGCAGGGTACCGCTGAGATGAATGTGGATATGGCTGATGAGAACACTATTGAAACGCATGCTCCTGAGCAGTCAACTGATCTGATTGGATCTACCTCTGCCTCAGCTACCAACAATATTGCCTCAGCCCTTCATCACCTTCTCTCACTTAACATTCCGCCTTGTCCTTCTGCTGGCAATACTTCCGCAGAGGCTCCATTGCCGCCAAACAAGCTAGCGGAATTCTTTGCTAAATTGCTATCTCAAAATGAGAGTGGTTCTAATACTCTTTACCTGGAGTCAATGAGCAAACTAAGCGAACCTGGGTTAGCACTGAGGCCCGCTGATCTTACTACCGCCGTTTCTCATCTCACTCCCTATGAACAGTTCTGTATTGCTGTCATGGTAAATACTACTGCCTCAGCTTCATCTTTGTCTTTATTCTAGACTTCTCTTCTAACCCTACTAATCCCCTGTGTTCTATAGGATTTCCAGCGCAATTTAGGTGGTATTACATTGAACGCTCAACTAAAGCAAGAACTGGACAATCTGCGCCAAGCAAAAGCTAAGGTGGATCAGGACCATGCTTCCACGAAACACCTATTAGCTGAGGAAAAGAAGCAGAGCTATCGTCATTGGACCAACTGCAATCAACAGAAGAAAAAAGTTGACGAACTCCAAGGTTAGTAATTATTTTCTATTTTGCATACAATGATTTTATGTTTTGTTTCATGTATCCTATTTTGTTTCCCTTTTACCCAACGCCTAGTCTCTTTCCCTTATAAGGTCGCCGACAAAACCCTGATAGTCGACTACAGCGGGCCGAAACTGAGATTGGTAAGTTGATTAGTGCTAACAACAAACAGCGTAACATGTTAGTTAGTTTAGGTCGGGATATTAAGTGGTACCGCCAAGAGTTGCGTAATATCACTGATCTTAATGTTAAACTTGATCGACTGCTAAAAGTTTCTGAAGCGGATGTGGCGTGGAAAAAGAGTGAGCTGGAGAACGCCTCCCGCTTAGCAGAATTGGAACGTAAAGGCAAGGAAAAAATGACTGTGGAGCACATGAAGCTGTCTTCCCAACTAAAGGAGAAAGAAGCTACCATTACCCGCCTATCCTCTACATTAGTTTGCCGTACTGCTGAGAGGGACTCCGCCAGAACTGAGATTCAACATCATAAGGACTTCGCCCAAATTCATGGGAATCGTGCTAGGGAGCTGAATGAAGAAAATGCGATACTTAGACAGAAAATCAAACAAGCCGTTGGTCCCTGTTCAGATCAGGAAGTTCTTAGTAAACTTGATGAAATAAGTACCGCTAAAAAGGGTATTCAGGAATATGTTAGCGGTCTATAAGGTAGCTTTTTAGGATTTCCCTTTTCCATGTAATTTTGCAATTTGCCATTGCCTCAGCGCTAATACTATACTTTTCCTTTCTTTTCAGAGAAGAACAAGCAATTGGAGTCCCAGTTAGAGGAGCAAGCCACCATTTTGAAGGAACACAGCGGATGTACCGCCAAGATTGTTAATTTGGAGGGACAAGTAAAAGATCATCAATTGTGTGGGGATAAATTGCGTGCACTCGAGACTGACAACATGCAATGTTCTGGTAAGATCACCAACTTGGAGAATGAAGTTAAAGCTCTCCAGGATTACAAGATGAAGTTTGAGGATGAAGCATCCAAGTCTGCTAAGCTTCAGCGTATGCATGATGGCCTTAAGTCTGAGTTGCGTCTCACCAGGAAGTCTGTTCAGACCCTAGAAGAAGAACGTGCTTCTGATGTTAGAATGGCAGGCTTCTATGCCACCCAGATGTTCTTGGCAACGTTCTGTCCTGATAATGATTTGGATATTCCAGAGGAATATGCTCCTGGACGCGATCCACCTCCCATGGAAAATGTTCCTGATGCCGCTGATGATGAAGGTAACGCTGAAGATACCATTGAGGTACATAGCGGTTCAGAGGATGAAGGTGCTGAGGAAGAAGAAGAAGCTGGTGAAGAAGAAAACGCTGAAGATGATAGAGACTTGCAGCCAAAAACTCATGATTCCCAGCACCATGGTGGCAAAGATGCTAATGTTGGCAATGAACAAGGTACTCCTGAATGTCAGCGTCAAGACGCCAATGATCCAAAGCAAGAAAAGGGTGGAGCTTCCACTAATGCTGAAGAAGGAGACAAAGGCACTTCTGCTAAGGATCCAAATATGGTTGTTGACAACTCTTGAAATCTCCAAAAGTGCAAATCTAAGTTAATGTTTTATCTTTTAGCCATCAGATGTAATTTGACTAGCTAGTTTATTTTGTGTCAACCATGAGATATAGATGTATATCTCACTTTTTGTAAAAGAACTCCAATAGACATATGTCTACCTTTGCACTTTGTTATATATATGAATCTTTCTGTTTGTTTCCACCGGTGTAATCGAATCCATTTTAGTTTAGTGATGAACTGACAGCATTCATTCTGGCCACCACGCCCCCATTTTCGCTATACATTGTTACTTGTGCCCGTCGGCGATCTAATATAAGTGGTTGGTTAACCATGAGCCGTCCCTCTGGGAGTTCTCATGGAGTTTTATATTTTTCTGCCATCACTTACAGATCAACAAGTAACGCGTCAGGAATTTTAATGCCACAGTTAGCCAGAACTACTCTTAGTCAGACATCTTAAAATTCTTCGTATACACCGGCGTATGACTCAGCGGACGACCATTTAGCCTTGTAGAATTTTTATTTGGCAAATTTGCCTCAGCGTATGGCTAAGTAAGCCTTGTAGAATTTTTATTTGGCAAATTTGCCTCAGCGTATGGCTATGTAAGCCTTGTAGAATTTATACTTGGCAATTTTGCCTCAGCGTATGGCTATGTAAGCCTTGTAGAATTTATATTTGGCAAATTTGCCTCAGCGTATGGCTATGTAAGCCTTGTAGAATTTTTATTTGGCAAATTTGCCTCAGCGTATGGCTATGTAAGCCTTGTAGAATTTATACTTGGCAATTTTGCCTCAGCGTATTTACCGCTGTATGCGAAAAGTAGTGACAATAATTTGTTAACGGGGTTCAGCGCATAAAGCAAACCTACACCCCGGATCTTATTCACTGCAGATTACAAAAGCTAATAAGACCTCTTGGGTACTATGCCCGCCCAAGACTTCGGATTTTTACATATATCCTTATGGATAGAATCTTTTAATAAACTTGGCATTCCATGGATGCTCAAGCTCTTTTCCATGCTCATCAACTAACACATAAGCTCCACTACCCGCTACACGCTTTACGACATAAGGGCCTTCCCAATTAGGTTCCAGCTTCTTACATCCTTTCTTCTTCTGATACGGCGGTATCTCTCTTAACACAAGGTCGCCAGGCTGGTAATCTCTCTTCACTACACGCTTGTTGTATTCTCTAGCTAGACGGCGGTGGTAATTCTCCATATGAGTCAAAGCAATAAGCCGCTGTTCTTCCAGGTCATCTAGTTTTGCCAAGATTAAATCTGTGTTGAGGTTCTTCTCCCAAGCTTCGTGTTTTGTTGTTGGCAACATGACTTCTGACGGAAGTACTGCCTCAGCACCAAATGTGAGTAAGAAGGGAGATGCCCCAGTAGCTTCTCTGATTGTAGTTCTGTAAGACCATAAGACGTTGTGGAGATGCTCACACCATGCCTTCTTGTGTCCTTCAACTCGCCTTTTTAACCCCATTCCTATTGTTTTGTTGGTGGCCTCCGCCTGCCCGTTGCTTTGAGGATAGATAGGAGTGGATTTTCCTAGTTTAACGCCATATGTTGCCAATAGGTTTTCAATGTTTTCGCCGACCAATTCTTTCCCATTGTCAGTGCAAATTTCCGCTGGGACACCAAAACGACAGAATATGTTTTCCCATATGAATGTGAATACTTCTTTTCCTGTTCTTTGTCTGATTGCCTTAGCTTCACACCATTTGGTAAAATAATCTGTTGCCACAATAATGTACTTGCGCTGTCCCGACCCTGGTGTCAGCGGTCCAATGATGTCAATCCCCCACTTGGCAAAAGGCCAAGGGCTTAATACTGAATTCAACGAGACTGCTGGTGCTTTTATTTTGTTTGCATACAGCTGACAATTCCTACACCGTTTAGCATACTCAGCGGCATCGCCATTCATCCAAGGCCAGTAATACCCTTGCATCTTTACTTTTAGAGCCAGCGCCCTTTGCCCGCTGTGATTTCCACAGTCTCCTTCGTGAATTTCCTTCAACAGCTTCTTTCCTTCATCTCTTGATACACATCGTAATAGTGGCCCAGCAAATGATCTTCTGTATAGGACGCCGTCTCTTAGCTCATAATTTCTTGACCTGCTGATAACCTTGTGCGCTAGAAGTTTGTTTCCAGGAGTGGTGAGATGCTCCAAATAGTATCTTATAGGAACTCTCCAGTCTGTTTCTGCTGATTCTTCAATATCTACCGCCAAGACCTCCTGCTGCCTTCTTCCTTCTATTGATGACATTTTTAATCTTTCAATAGCTATTGCCGGCACCTCTGGATCCGCCATCATTGAAGAGATAAATGCTAGTGCATCAGCATGTCTGTTGTCGTTTCTGCATATGTGTCTAAATTCAAGGCCAGTAATCTTGTTAGCGTATTCTCTTGCCACTTGTAAATATTGCTTCAGCGAGCTATCATGTGCTTCATATCTTCCTAGAATCTGTCGAATGACTAGCTGAGAATCACTAGTCAAACGAATGTTGCTGATGTCCATTTCGATTATGAGCCTCATGGCGTGTATCACCGCTTCATATTCTGCCTCATTGTTTGTAGCTGGGAACTCTAATCTGAATGAGTGGACTATCCTTGAACCTTTTGGAGAGATAAAAACTATGCCAATTCCTTTGCCTTCTTTATTAGATGAACCATCAACATATACTTCCCACTGGTTTGGGTCTCTTTTCAGCAAGTCTGGGACTCCCTCATCCGGATCTTCCTTCTCCATGAATGGAATGTCTTCAGTTTCTTCTTCTTCTTCTTCAATGGGAAAGTCCGCCAGGAAATCAGCAATAACTTGTGACCTTTGAGCTGTCCTTATTTCATATTTGACGCCAAACTGATCTATCTGAGCATTCCATTTTGCAATGCGCCCTGCTCTTTGAGAACTATGAAGAATTGCTTCAATAGGAGTTTTGGTGAGTACTGTAATGGGATGAGCATGAAAATATGGGCGAAGTCTGCTAGTGGCGAAAACCAGAGCTAATATTAGCTGCTCTATCTTAGTATAATTCTTCTCAGCGGGCTGCAGGGTTCGACTAATATAATAAATTGGTGTTTCACCTCCTTTTGTCCGCACTAAGACTGCACTGACCGCTGATGATGTGGCCGCCAAGTAGACTCTTAGTTCTTCTCCATGTTCCGGCGGTTGGATAGCTGGCAAGGTAGCTAAGTATTTCTTTATTCCTTGGAAAGCCTCCTCATGGTCTTTTGTCCAGTTGAACTTTTCTCCTTTCTTCAGCATTTGGAAAAATAGCTTGCACTTGTCAGAGAATCGAGAGATAAATCTGTTAAGAGATGCCAGTACACCATTTAAGCGCATAACGTCCTTCAGAGTTACCGGCGAGGGCATTTCCAAAACAGCTTTGACTTTGGCCTGGTCTGCCTCTACTCCTTTCTTTGTAACAACATAACCCAAAAATTTTCCAGATGTAACACCGAATACACACTTTGCTGGGTTAATCTTCAACTTGGTTATTTTCATGTGATCAAAGATTTCCTTCAAGTCTTGTACATGATCCTTCTTTTTCTTGCTCTTGACCAACATGTCATCCACGTATACCTCCATAGTTTTACCTATCCACTTCTCAAACATATCTTGAGCCATCTTTTGGTATGTGGCGCCAGCATTCTTGAGACCAAATGGCATTCTTGTGTAGCAAAATAAACCTTTGGTAGAGAAAAAAGCTGTATGACGCTGATCTTCTTCAGCCAGTGGTATCTGGTTGTACCCAGAATAACCATCCATAAAAGACAGCAACTCATGCCCAGAGGTAGCATCAACGGTCTGATCTATGCTTGGCAATGGAAAGCTATTTTTGGGACATGCCCTATTCAAGTTGCTGAAATCAATACATATTCTTACCCCTTTATTCTTCTTAGGAACCACCACCATATTAGCTATCCATTCTGGATATTGAACTGGTCTAATGATTCCTGACGCTTTCATCTTATCAATCTCAGCCTCTACTGCTTCCTTATACGCTGGTGCCAACTTCCTTGGACGTTGTTTGAATGGCCTAATCCTTGGGTCTATACCTAACCTGTGGCATGCAGTTTCTGGATCAATACCTGGCATCTCATTCATGCCCCAAGCAAAGACATCCACATATTCTCTTAGCAAGGTCTCTAGCTGTCGAGATTCTTCTTCATTTAATAAAGTACCAATTTTTACTATCTTAGGAGCATCTTCTTCACCTATGTTGATTTCTCTTGTAGGATCTACTGCTGTGAAGTGCAAATCTGGCTCACCCATAGGAGAAGGTTCCTTTAGTTGCTATAAAGGCGCTGACGAAGGACCTACCGCTGAATCATCCTCCTTTACAGAGAGAATATATTTGTTGGGATCGGCGACCAGCTCAGCTATTTCTTTAGTCTTGGTTGCTTCTTTTGTCTGCTTCTTTTTCTCAACTATCCTTGCCTTTCGAGCTTCACGCATCTTTACGTCTACTTCGTTGCATGCTTTTGCTGTAGATGAGTCGCCGATGTATTCAGCTACCCCTTCTGGTGTTGGAAACCGCAACCGCTGATGATAAGTCGAAGGAACTCCCTTGATACTGTGCAACCATGGTCTGCCGAGAATTGCTGCATACGGCGAGTCTACCTCCACAACACAGAAAGTAGTATCCATAATCAACGTTTTGGTCGTAACAACCTTCATCTTCACTTCCCCTTTGGGTTTAGATGCTATCCCATTAAATCCATAAATACTGTATGACGAAGGAACTAATGCCTCTACAGGCTCTTCTTTAGAGTCCATAGCCTGGTACGCTGAGTTGAAGAGAATATCAACAGAGCTTCCTGGATCAACCAATACTCTTGGAACTTTGAATTTTCCTATTTGAATGGTAAGAACCAACGGGTTCAAGTGACTTCTTTCTTCTGGTGATAGCTCTACCGCTGAAAAACTGACCGGCTTTTTCATCCATTCAAGCAGTGGACTGCTCTTGACGGCGACACTAAAGATCTCCTTTCCATTGCTGTCCCTCTTGTGAATTCTTGACATTACATTATTATGAAATTCATCTCTACTGATTGTCGAATGCACGATTGAGAAACAATTCAACTCTTTCAAATCACGCTGAACTTCTACTTCAAATACTTCAGGCTTTGGTTGTACTGGTTGAACTTGCTGAACCTCCAATGGTGGCGCTGGGGGTAATTCTAAGAAATCTTGAAATCTTCCCATTTTGATGAATCTATGAACTTCTCTTTGAACTCCTGTGCAGTTTTCAGTTGAATGACCATGGAACTGATGATACTGGCAATATTGACTGGTATTGGAAATAGGGTTCGCCGGGTTGCCTCTGTTAAAAGGATAGCGGATTTCATTCCTTGATGCTGAGCTTTCTATCTGTCCAAATGCATCAGTGTATGTGACACGTAACTTTGGCAGTGTGACATCTTGGAAATCTGGATATCCTGACTTTCTATCGCCGAATCTTCGATTGTCATTATTGAATCTCCTATCACCATTCCCCTGTCGCCTATTGTCATATCCTCCTCTGTTGTCGCCGTAATTTCTTCTATCGTTGCTGGCGTATCTGCTTCTATTGTCTTGATCATCTCTTCCTGCATAAGTGTCTCTTTTCCCTTGATTCCACTGTTGATAGCCGCTTTGCTGATACTGCTGTCTTTCTTGTGGCTGCTGATGTGGGACAGCTGCCGCTGAAGTTTTGGCTGCTGCTTCCTCCAATTTTTTGTGTTCCTTTCTAATCCATTCCTTTCTTGCTTCTTCTTGTTCTTCTGGCGACAAATTGTTGATAGAGTGAGCATGCTTTGCACTTTCTTTCTTCTGGCGCTCTTCTTCTTCTCGCATTTCTTCATATACCAACCATTCATTCTGTCTTGCCCTCAACTCTCCCATATCTGCCACTGGAGTCCAATATATAGACTGAAACATCTGATCCGTTGTCTCCATACCGCTGATAAATGCATTCATCTTTTCTTTGTCAGATACGGCCGTCCCCACTTCACTACACAATCTTCTCCACCTCATGATGTAACTTCTACATGTTTCCATAGGTCTTTTCCTGTTGTTAAACAACTTCTCTGCCCCTGGGCGCAGTCTCTTGTTTTGAATGTAATTTGCAATAAATTTCTCTTCCAATTGTGCATACGTCTCAATTGACTTTTCTTTCAGACTACCAAACCAAGCCAAAGCTTCATCCTTGAGAGCAGCGGCGAACGACATGCACATTATTGGAGGTGAACCAATCCAAGCTGTTAAATCTCTTCTGTAGCTTTGCAAGTGTACTGTTGGATCTCCTGTACCGTCGAAGATTGATGAAAAAGTTGGCATACTAAATCTCTTAGATACGTGTCCGTACGTGATTTCGTCTACGAATGGCGTCTTCTTGGCTTCTGAGATTGCCTTCTTTAGTTTATCGTCTTTTGTCTGACCGGCGGCTTCTTCCATCTTTTTCTCCATACGGCGGAATCTTCTTGAGATGTACTCTTGTATATCTTCCATCTTGCCCGAATCAGCGTAACTTTCTTCACCGTGATTAGATTTCCCAGCCCTCTTACTTCCTTCTTCCTTTTTCGCTGTAGATGCTTCCACCTCTGGCCTTGCAAATCTGTTCTTTTGATGTTTGTGTACTGTATGAGTTGAGCGGCTTCTGCTTCTACTTTCCATTAGTTGCCTATGTTGCTCCGCCAATTGTAAATTGCTCTGAAGAATAATATCCATCTGCCTTTGCATCTGCAACTGCATCTGAGCTTGATTTATGGTGCTCTGCTCAAAAAACTTCTTTAACAATTCTTCAGTGTTGTTAGCGGACTTTCCTTCTGACACTGTTATTGGCGCTGTCCTTGATGCTCCAACAGCGGTCATCATTCTACTGCTACCTCCTATCTCCTTTGACGTATTACCGGCTGCTCTCAAGGGTAACCCATTAGAGTTGGGATGACCACTTACTACTCTTGATAATCCTTCCACTGCATGAGACGTTTCACCGGGAATCGCTGTTTCTTTGATGGTGCCATCATCCACTGCTTTTCCTTTACTTTGCGCTGGGACTTCTTCTTCCTCATCTTCTTCTGGTATTCCATCCAAATGTGTTATGTCTTGCATCAGAATAGGACCCAAAGTCTCTGTCTGCTGTTGAGGTACCGCTGACTGTGTTTCCGCTGCTTGTTGTGAAAGTACTGCTGACTGCATTATTGCTGTCTGTTGTTGTTCTGATGTCGGCGCCATTGGCTGTTGTTGCTGACTTACTGACTGTGGTATTGTTGATTGCTGTTGATGAATCACCGGCTGTGGCGTTGTTGACCGCTGACTAGCATTGCCATTCAAGAAGAAATCATGTGCAAATCCTAACGGTGGTACCGCTGAACTTCGCAAGTTGTGTCGATTAGGAAGGGAAACAGACTCAGCGGGTGTAGGAAATTTCGAAGCTTTACTTGTTGACGCTGTACTTCCTTTCCGCTTAGTCGCCATTTTAGTATCCTGTGTAGAAAACAACAAAAGCACTTCCTGACAGTATTAAGCTAGCTTGACTGTTAGCAAATGCCAAATTCGTTAGTGGAGGCGGTTGAACAGTTTCTGACAAAATAGGAAACAAACAAAATAGTACAGAACAGCAGCAACAACATTTGCAGAGCATGACCTAGTCTTGTCGGCAGTTGGAAGAAACCCTAAATTTTGAAAACTCATTGAAACCCTAAAAACACCAAAGTTTAATAACCATACTCACAACAAAGATCAAAATCTGTACGGCATGAAGATTCTGTTAATAATCTTTCATAATACTTTGAATCCAAAATGACGCTATGACATCTAAGTAAAATAAATTTGCTAAGAATCATATATGACATAACGATCCACCTTCATCCTAAATCTCCAATGACGTATATGAACTTATCATGCAAACAAAGGTTTTCAAGTATTTTCACAAGAACTCTATATTACGTGCTCCTACACATCTAAAGATATACTAATGACATCTAACACACCATAAAAAGGTTTTCTCATAGTTTTCTAAAGATTTGACAGCAACAGCATCTTAAGTGCTACTAAATGGAAGACATAAATTTACCAGCATATGTATGGTTAAAGACCACCAGCAACATAAGTGCTGTTAAAACATCATTAATCATACTCAAAACACTCTATAATTCCTAACACAAAAGATTTTTAGGATTGAGCTTCCTTAAGAACGATAAACATACCCAAAACTTCATACACAGCAACATAACCTTATGCTTAAAATCCTATTACCACACAACATAACACGGCAACCTAATATGCTTACAACCAGAAATTTATGGTTTAAAAACCACCAGCAACATAAGTGATGTTAAGACGCCATCAATCATGTGAAAAACATTCTATATTTCTTAATCACCAAGGCCTTTTAAGGTTCAGCCTCTGTAAACAATAATAAACATACTTATGACTTCCATAAGTGGAGCGTTTGAGCCTCTATCTAACACAACAGCATGTCCAACACTTAAAACTTCAAAAACACACGAAAATAAGCTCAAGTTTCATGAAAACAAGAAAAAAAAGTTTTTAAAATCACAGGTTCAGACCTCTTCTAGCGCCAAAATGTAGTTGGTAAAATCCCCATAGTGAAGATTTTACCAATACACCCCTGATTAAGACCATAAACATGATATAACACATACTTAAGATAAACACCTTTATACCTATAGATCAGCACTTATGCATAGAGAAAAGACAACATCAAAGATAAATAACACAAATCTCATAATAATCGTATAAGACAAACACTCAAAACATGTATTATTATTGATGGAATCCAAGCATCTCACCTTGCTATGGATCTCACTCTACAGCTTATCAAGATCTCACCACTGATTTGGATAACAGAGAGTTAGGACTTGCTTCCTCTCTACTAGCCAAACCCTAGCAATCACTTTTCCAACCCCTTCCACTGAGGGCGTACATTGCCTTATATAGGCATTACAAGTAGTGGAATACAGCTAATAAGTACAAACTATTCTGACACAATTTGTCCTGTTCCTCACCGCCTTACCGCTATAACTCTTCATAACTCAGCGCCTATCCTTTTATAACTTCAGCGCCATTCTCTTATGGAGGATAAGATCAGTGACTCAGATTCCACTAAGTCAACCATTCAACTCGACCGTTCTGCCCATCATTAGATGCTCATCTTATTTGCTTAGCTTTTGCCAATGCTTTACCACTGAAATGATTCTTGCGCATACCGCTGTTCCCTATACCTTCTCAGCATCCTTCTGTGGTTAGTGATTACCGCTGATATGATCCATTGTCACCATATTTCTTCTCTTATGAATGCCCTTCTGAATATAAATCTCTCCTTAAGTTCTTATTATTTAGCGTACGGCATTTTCTTCACCTACA
>JAJJMA010246245.1:0-12134 GCA_023529015.1 Papaver nudicaule
AGTTACATCAGTAACAGTCAGTAATCCCCGTTCAAATATAGTTTCATGCAATTTCATTGATTGGACACTTTTTAACGTTAATCATAATTATGAATTAATATTGTCATACTGCAGAATTATAATAGAGAACTGGATTTTGAGATGACCGATGCAGAGGACTCGGAGGTAGATTCTGATTTTTCTGAATAACAGTATACTGACCAGTCCGTAACATTTTGATGACTGTCGTTTATTAGAATCTATTAATTTTAGAGTATCATGGAAATTTATGTGCAGTTTTTAAACCAAGTTCAGTGGTTGTTGTTTTTAAGTGTAATGAAGTACAATTTCTGATTTGATCTTATATCACAATGGTTTTTTGTTTAAATATAAAACGGGAAATTCATGCCAAGTTTTAGCAGATTGCCTTGGTTTTATTCAAACTTTTACTCAACTTTGGGTGAAGTGAGCTCTTTACTCTCTATTACTCTAATTCAAAAAACAATTTCATAATTCTTGGATGTGAAGCCTTGGCACACATACAAGTAGTAATATTGTTTATGTGGGACGCATGGCAATATAGCATACAACCAGAAATACAACAAATGAGTTTTGCAATACAATTGGTTGTTGTAAAGCCCCCATTTCAACTGTACAAGCTGATGCATTGTTGGAAACATAGACATAAATCCCCCATTCCAACTAATGAGTACCAGTTCTTATTCTTCTGTAAATCATTCAAGTTATATTCATATTATCACGGTGGTCTATTGGTCTCAAAAGTGCAATTGGAAGTAAGCGTTTTGGATAAAAGGAGGGACTAGTGACGGTAGGCTTTGAATGTATTCCTACATAGGACACACTTTCATAATACATGAGCCAAGCAACCATAATATAAGACAGAGACAGGAAGCATAGACAGGAGTTGTTATTTTAGAGTGGAGCCATACATGGAATCCGGCACTAGGTTATCGGTTTTGGATATGACCGACGACAATATCATGGCTACTGTTCTGAGTGGAATTAACACAAGCAAGGTTGCTATACTGACAAGACAACCGTCGTTTGCTCATTTCGAACATCTAGGCTGCGTTTTGCTAAGAATACAGTTCCCTATTAGGGTGAATGTCTAGAATATCTACACATATTCGTTATGCCGCTGTTGTGTCAAGTTTGAATTCTTACTGTTAGTGACTTGCCATTAGTTTTTTTATTTTAAGATTTTCACTACAATGCAATATTATGAATGCATATCTGCAATATCAGATTATGGGTGCACTAAGCATCACTTGATTTTGTTACAGTCGTGTAAACTTCTGGGCGTCATCCGTGCTATCAGAGTTCTAGCCAGTCCCCAACCTAGGTGTAGAAGAGGAAGGACATATAAGACAAAGCATGTGGCAATACCCGGTCCAGGACCACTTAACGTTCTCTTAGTGTTTGCAAACATGGGGATTCCTAAATTATACTTTCCTCTCGCACAAGTTTGCTTGCTCTAAAAGATAGGTTATAATCACGTATGTATAAATACATGCCCAATTACACTATTCCTACCGTCAACACAAGAATCAATATACAGAACTAAAACAGGTATCATTCTTTTTATTTTATTTTGATTTCGTTTATTGTTATGAACCAATAGAGGAAGATAACTCTAATCAATTGCTTTTGATGTGCTTTAACAGAGGTTAGACTAATCATAGTCACGAATAAACTAGAGGATGGATGAGTATCTAATCTAGGACCAGGAAAAGACCAGGAAACACTGCTATGGCCTCCGCCTTAGACTACCAGCTAAGCATGATCCGGTTGTACCTTATTTCGAGGAAGTACCTGATACTACAGAGGGAAAAGAGGATACCACGGCCACCAAAAGCTATTATGACATCCGCCTTCAGAATAGAGAGAAGGAAAGCCTGTTTCTACAGCACGGAGATGAATTGAGAGCTTCACTCTTCAACGAAGAACCAAAAAATATGAGATCCATAGTGTTTCCAAAAGCAGGAGACCCAAAAAAACTGATGGAATGGTATCAAGATGAGATTGCGAAAACAAGATACAAGAGGGGATGCTGAAGGCAGCAAACTTTTAAGGAGGTCTAAACAATATGTCCGAGCATTACTTATTATATTTTGATTATAAAATTTTATGCACTATGTTACCTTATCCATGATCCGTTCAATTTGATATAACTTGGAATATGTTTTATTTTCTATTTTATCTGTCGCGCTTGGGTTTCATTAGTTGTAATCCAGCCAATGAATCAAATATGCACCAGTTAGGTTTGCAACGTGTACTGATGGCTTAGTTACGGAACTCATCAGGTACATATTAGTGAAGCCATCAGTATAGAGAATCTTGATAGACCATAAGCCATCAAGGGAAAAAGAACGGTCAGATGCAAATTAACAGGGTCTAACTGAGCTATAACACACAGGTTGTAAAGAGAACTAAAAAAAAAAAAAAAACTCATGAAACACAATAAGAGATCTTTGCCTAAGATTCACCCATAAATTCACCAAAATGCATGTTCTTTAAGCAGCATTAGGAATTATAGATCATGTGCCAGATATATGTGGTGATGGATGAAATAACCACACGATTATTAGGTACACGCCGTGTTAGTCATGCACACCACAATTCGGTATTGCAAATTAAGAGTCTAAGGTGGACTGCTGAAACTCGCACTTATCCGTGTTAGGACCGTGATATTGCCATTAGAGGACATGATAATTAATTTTAGAGGGAACTGGAGTTTACAGGATCAAGAAGCTTATGTCCTTAAAAGATTAATGCGCCAAGCGTCGACATATATATGATTAATGCGCCAAGCGTCGACATATATATCTTCATTCATACTCAGAATGGTGCAATGCGCTTGGTGTTAAATCTAGCTAATGACCTCACTTCCATGTATTTCACTGTAACGTGCTTTAATTTAATTATCACCGGCATGAAAACTGTTCAACAACCAGCTCTATACGCAGTTGTTCAAAGAAAACAATGGTGTGGTTGTATGTGATTACCTGCCATCTATGTGATTACCTGGACACAACAACTGCATCAAAGGTCAGTGTTCGTGACTGCATCAAGATTACTTTTTGATACTTTATGCAGATACTTGAATTTTAGTCAGGCAGCGCCAACGATAGGAAGAAGGAACAAGACAGTGCAGGACCTGAGAACGTTGTCCAGCTCACAGAAATTGGTTTCAATTTGGATTTCACATATCTCCAAATTCATCTCTTGGGAAATAGAACGATACACCCAAAACATGTGTCGGCCTCGATAGTGAAGACGGCCACCTTACCACCTTAAGGACTCGGGCCCGTGCGAACGCACGGGCTGCCACACTAGTATAAATAAAAGAGAGGATATATTGGCGCACACATATTTGGCTAGGTACCCGCTAAAAAAAAAAAAAAAAAAAAAAAAAGGCAACCATCTTTGTGTCTAATTTTGTTCCAGGCTGAACTCACCTAGCTCGTGAATTGGGTTGTAATAACTATAATGCTTAATTTGACAGGGGGTAATCTAACTCACTGGATTCCATTTGGCTGCGATTAACTAACCAACATTTTGCAGTTCTCCATTGCCGATTAACCCACTGGTATATAATACTTTTATCTGAGGGTCGCATTGATGGAAATGAGTGGATGTGCTTGCCTGTACAATTTGCAAAAAGACACCTTCAGAAAGCTTTTATGCGAATTGACTCGAGGCAATTTTTCGGCAACCACATATTACCTCTAAATTTCTTGACGTAGGTTGAGACGGTAATCAAGCAACTGGCTTTTAGTGGCTCTACATAATTTATTTATTGATCAGGTCAGCACGGGTAACTTGTATCACGCAGCCAATGGTTGAAAATAATATCAAGAATGAGAGATTACCATTGGTTGTCAATGAGGACTTCCCTCAACCCGTATCTATTCCTCCTGCCCACTTAACAACTTCAACAACGGTGGTGGTAGAGGACAATACTCCAACTACACCTGCAATATGTTTGAGTAAATTAATCAAAAGCAAAATGAGATTTTAGTCAATTGTGTATAATTGATGTATAATTGATTCTAACTTTTTGGATGTAGATACAGGTATCAATCTGAACCTGTCACCTATGAGAGGCAGCCTTCAAATGAGTAGATAAATTATGGGATTAAGATATGACTTGCATCCAGTCTACAGAGCAAATGAGTAGATAAATTATGGGATTAAGATATGACTTGCATCCAGTCTCCTAGATGTGTTTCAAGTAAAAACAATGATGGGGTCGATGTTGACAGGTGGAAATGTCTAGCCCTGTTGATTATATATGCTTCCATTGAGAAATTATATTTGCTTGAATGAGCGAGCCAAACTTTCTAATCTATTTTTCAGCACTATCGCAGATAATTTTGCTCCCTGCCTTTTATTGGCCTCTTAGCATTTTTATCTCAGTTTTCTTAACAAAAGGAATGACTTCAAACAAATTAGATTTGATAATTGAATATACTAGTGTAACAGCCCGTGCATTCGCACGGGCTCCAGCCAATACTGCTGTTTATGGGACGGGCTCTACATGCCTCCTTGCTACTTAGTTTCTTCCTGGATGAGCAAGAGCAACAACAGTTGTTAATGTGGGATCCAGGCACTGAATGATAGACCCCATTAGAATAATATTTCCGATATTTTGTTTCAAAGGTAGAGTACAAAGATGACGACCTAATCGGTGTCTATGTACTTACTACACCTAAGAAAGAAACATGGTAGTACACTGATGTTGGTCGTGCTTCTGAAAGTTTATACAACATGTTATGTAATAGTTGTTGGTTTTGTAAACAGAGAGAAAAGAGAGGAGTATGGAATGAGGTATGGTTTGAAGTAGTAGTAGTTCTGTTGCATAAACTTAAAAGGAGATCGAATCTGTTCACAATGTTCTTCTGTTACAATGTCTATGTTCTGTCAGCGGAGTCTTTAAAGCATGCAAATCGACAGTTTAACAATACCTCCCTTACACCACTGTAATCACCTTTGCCTAGGGGTGAGCAAAATGTCCGGACCCGCAAATCCGGCCCGCAACCGCCCCGCAAAATGCGGGTGAAACCCAAACCGCAAGTGCAATGGGCCGGACACGGATTGAATTTCTAATCCGCACCATTTGGCGGACCGGACGCGGGTGACATTTTAAATCCGCGGATTATCCGCAAATCCGCAGGTATTATAGTAGATAAGCTAAAACCCTAGGGATAGTTATGGAATTTGGACCTATATAAGGAAAAATCTGTCGAGAGTTCTTCATTTTCTCCTTCTTCCGCTTCTTTCTTCTTCTCTCCACTGCTTTTTCTTTCTTCTTTCTCTCCACTGCAAAAATTTCTCTCCACTAAATTTCAGATCTGCTTTATCTCTCCACGGAGAAATACGAATGGATTGTAGAAAACTTAATCAGTAAATCAAAATATATTGGGATCGATTGTTATTTAGGTTTTTGTAATTTCTCTTCAAGAAATGGATTGTTAAATAAACTAATTGATCTTTACAGGACTATGTTGCAGAGATTAATGTTGGTTGTTAACCAATCTGTGTTCTAATTGTTTTAAGCATTGAGTTTAGATCAAGATAAAAAATTAGATATGTGTAGCTATCACTGATTTATGTATACATAGATAGGGAGATAATTCTCTGGTTTTTACAAGATTAGTTGGTATCGATGGATTAGTGCAGGTGACTTTGAGGGTTTGTATTTGTTCTGCTGTAGTATTGATTTTGTTGTTTCTTCATAATTACTACTTCGTGAAGAACAGCAGGAGTCTTTTTAAGGTGAAGAAATCGATTTGGAGGATTTATTTTGGGGTTTCGATTTGATTAGGCATCTATTTACTTTTTCATGTGTTATCTACTTGTAATAATCAATTTGATGGAGGTGCTGATTTAGATCTGTCTCTTCTTCAAGTTTCTTCTACATCTGTTGGGTTCCTCCGATGGTGGTGGTGATACTTGAATGAATGATGGTGGTGCTCATCAGCTTGCTGGTGGTGTTTTTGCTGCCGATAATTGGATCTGATGGTTATGCTGCCGATAATTGGATCTGAAAAATTATTTTGTTTTCCTTTTCATTAAAGGATTTGATTTTGTTAATGGAGTCTCTCTGTATTTTTGAAGTTTAGTTTAGTTTTTTGTTTTTTTTTTGTTTTTTTTTTTTTTCAAAACCGCGGATAACCGCATCCGTCCGCAAATCCGCGGATTTGAAATCCACGGATGATGGGTGCGGACACGGATGGATTTTCCAATCCGCACCATTTGACGGATTGGGTGCGGGTGACCCCTAATCCGCATCCGTCCGTCCGTTGCTCACCCCTACCTTTGCCTGTCACCCATCTCTTTAAACCAATTGACAAACCGTAGCCAAAACTGAGCATCTGACCAAGGCCCAGTTGCTCAACCAACAATGGATTGTTGGTGTTAGTCTTGGCAGTTTTTATATTGCGTTATCATTGTCACTGTAATCATGTACAGTTTTAGCCTACTCAAGTTACAATGATGTCTGTGGGGGTCGAACCCACACCTACATGGTTAAAAACCATGTGCTCTTCCATTTGAGCTAAGACACCAAGTACCATTTGTTAATGTAAGAGAAATAAACATGTAATTGATCCATAAGAAATAAAGGGATAGCAAGAAAAGATTCCCTATTTGGCGCACACAATCAGAAAGCATCTGCCTACTATGACAGTTTTGCTTACCCCACAATATTGTCATTGATTGTCCAACATAAACGTAGGATACCCGACCATCATCAGTTGTGATAATATGCAGTCAATTAGTCACTCCCATTGCCTCCATATATCTAATTTAAAATTGAAGTAGCCATAAAAAAGTTAAAAAAATCAAAACCAACGCGTTCAATTACACTCACCGCTTCATATGCTTGCGTATTGAATGATCATCACTGTTACACTCTGTTTCCAACTGAAAATAAAAACAAAACAAATGTCAATCAAATCAAGAAAGAAGGTATTCAAACGACAGTAAAAAGAGGAACATTAATTTAAGGATATGCCACTGATTTCAAGAACGTGTGTGTAAACCTAAACCCTATGAATTGAACGTTGCTACCATTCTTCTAAATTTACAATGTTTAGATTCAGTTCTGCCAATCAGAGATGGACTCCCATTCTCAATACAGGTACTGAAAGGTTCCAAAGTAGCAGCATCTCTTCTTTAGACCGTGCCAAGCGACATCAATCTTATATTCATTATATCGCAGGCATGAGAACAAAGTCCACTAAATTGATCGTGTTATATAAATCCTCTAGAACTATCAAATTGTATGTGCAAATTTACCTTCACTACAATATTCAGCTGGTGCAATCTGCGGCAGCTAATGAATCAAATGTGGCCATCCCATTACCAAAGTTGTTGCATTTGATACTGTCTCTACTTACCCGTGGATTGCAGAATCGGTCCCTTACCTGCAAAATCAAATCAAAAGAGTGTCCAGATTTGGATTACTATCAACATCGTATTACATTCGATGGCTTAGGCAAAACATGGATTTCTGCAGACATATTTTAGTAGTAAGAAAAACGACCAAAGCACGGCGTAATTTGAGGTAATTCCCAGCAAGTGTGCATTATCAGTATGCCATAAATGATACCTGTAGAGTGTTGAAACAACCTTGCAGGCTACTCTTTTGGTCTGATTGCTTCCATATATAGTAATTAATCAATGTCTGGATATAAAACGAAAACAAAAAATCAATCAATTATCCAGGATCATTGAACAAAAATAACTAAAAACAAACAAAGAAAAGTATCAGTACCATAATTGTTAGCGAATAACACAAAGAAGGGTATCCCTGCAATACACAACCAAAACATATAGATATTGACGTTAAAAGCCGTATTGAAATACTATCAGAACTATGTTCATCATAGTTATGGAGTTAAAGCTAATAACTGTAACTAAGCCTATCTTACAATATTGAACCAATTGAAGACACCAACATCAAGCACAGATTGAGCAAGGTCAGATATGATTCATTTATTAGTCACATTAGATGTATAAAGTACCTCTGGCTCGAAATCATCCAAGAGAATGATGTTGGATTATTTCACATCTCTTTGAAGCACCACTTGATCATTGTTGTACAGATAATTAATTTAGTGCGTCGACTACACCATTAATGGCAGATTATCCTTAGACTCCTTGTTACCTGATTGAATATGGAACAACGAAGGAAGCACCCCATGAGATGAAAACGGAATAACAAACACCCAAAATTGTCACAACACTAAGAATTTGGAAATTCTTAATATGTACCATGAATAATTATCTTCCAGACTTCGCTTGATAAGACTATTGCCCACAAATAATTGAAAATCTTGATAAGATTGTATCCTTGGCAATGCAATAATTGAGAATTTTATTACCTTGAAAGTGATATTCTTGGCGACGAAATAAGGTGGATTCTCATACAAAGTTGCAGAGTTTCAAGAGGTTGCCCTTTCAAACCACTTGCGTTAGCTTTAAACTCTAGTACAAAAAATTGGACATAAATCAACCAATTCCAGAATAAAAAAAACAAACTAATAAATTTTAGTACACAAACGTCTCGCAGCATCAATCCAATTACAGCAACCCTATAAACCTGTAACTTTTTTTATTCTTCTTTGCTCCTGTGAAAACCTGGAAAAAAAAAAACTGCAATCAATAAGGACCTACATAAGAGCAAGGAAGAATGAAAAGAAAACCTGCAGACAAATACATTTATAATTGCTGTTGGATTACCTCAACATCAAGTCTCTAAGTCCAATCCATTCAAGAAAGATGGAGGATCTGTTAGTCACCAAAACCCGATGCTTGCTTTTAAAAACTAACTCCATTGATTGTTTACAAACGAAAGTCCCAACTTCTTCTAATCTGGACACCAAACAAAATCCACAAACAACTCAAACCTTAACAATGTTCTGACTAAATCTTAACAAAGTTCAAGCTAAGTTAGCAAATTATCCATGTTGCTGAATCTATTTAGCGTATTAATCTACATTTCATGGTATACTGCTGTCTAGCTAAGGGATAAAGTCAGATCCTATGCATATAGATATAGATTATAAAAATCACTTGTTCGTCTATTAATGATATATGGGTGTGATGTAAAGTTTAAAAGATCCGACGGTCAGTACTGGTTTTGCTAGATAAAGTGCGGGATAAAATACGAGCTGTATAGAATTCTCGTTATTTATGCGCTCAAACCATAGCAAATGTCAGGAACCAACAGCCTACAAACTTGCAAAGGTATGGAAAAAGCTGCCATATGTGTTAATACTAATTTTTTTAATATGAGACCCGTATGCATACTCAAAGTATGAGACCCCGTCTATAACGCTGACACCTAGGCGAAATAAATATTCTCTACCTTTTTAAAACGGTTTGTATTTAATTAGTTGTTCCTACTTCAAAGATGACAGTCCTAACCTTTTGAAACTGAAGTTGAGATCTTTTAGAATCTTTTTAAATAAATACCTGGTTTATTTCTGAAAAAATAAAAGGAAATATAAAAAGGATTAGATTACCTCCTTAAATATCTCACGTGGTTTATACCAAAAAAAAATAAAAAAAATCAATGCACCTGTATATTTTACATGTTTCCTTGATCATATATTGCAGATAGGTTTGTATCAATACATTCTCCATTTCTCATTAAAACATAAGGACCTCGCACCTACACTGTTTCACTTTTAATTGCCGTCGTAGCACTAAGTTTTTGTGCTCAAGAATTCTTAGCACCTTGTGTTTTTTACCAGGCGGTGGAAGATATTGCATTTGACATTGAAAAGTCGAGAAACAAAGATGGAAAGACGACTTATGATCTTTTCACGGAGGAACACAACTGAATCATCCATCTTGTTAGCATCCTTAGTCGCTACAGTAGTATTGCGCTGTTACGGTACCTGGTGCAGTTGAACTATAAGTGACAGTAATAATATCAATAATGGTTCTTCAATTTTCTCACCCAAGAATTTATTCTTGATTGCCGCGGGAACAGACGCCATGGCGTTCTTCTTATACATTACTTCAGCTATGATGTTTGTAACATTTGTAGTTAGGTAGTGGATAATCTATTATAACAGAATGTTTGGGGAAATCATGCTTTCCAACATTCAATAGCTTGGCGTTGGTTCTGCAACTGCAAAAAGATTCTAACTTTGACCTATGGAAATTAAAAATTGAGTCGCATTTGCTCGTGCTGCAGCCTGTTCTTGGTCAGTCTGACGGCGACCCTGGCTGAAGACCAAAGTAGCTTGGTTCTCCACTATAACAATCGAATAATTGATTTTTTGTATTTTCTTTGAATTCCTATAATTATGAGATTTTAAAAATAACCATGTTCCTTAGATCCTAAAAGATCTCAATTCTATGTCCAAAAAGGTAAGAAAGGGTAAAAAAGTCTTTTGTGAAATATAACTACCTAACCGTTTAAAAAAAAATATGGATATCTAATAATGCTTAGGTGTCAGCATTATAGATGGGGTCTCATACTTTGAGTATGCATTAGGGTCTCATACTAGCCGCGCCGGGTTAATACCACTCCGTCACATTAGTTTGAATTCTAAACTTACCACGGCTCCCGGAAGGTTTTTGCAGAATGCCTCCACACCTAGAACCGTGTTTTTCGGCAGTTCCAAAAATTTTGGGGCAGTTTGGTAGCCGACAAAACGGGGACATTTTGGGAATTATTTTTTTCAAAAATGCTAATCTACCCTTGGACTAATTAACACTAATTTTTATGATTAGTGTTAATGATAATTGTTAGTGTTAATGATTTCGGCTTATAGATTTTTTAGTTTTTGGGTGAGAAATTTCTTGGGGTTTTGGGGGAGAAGAAGGGGAAAAATCTTGAGCTACACAGAAGCATTTTCGGCCTACACGATAATATGTTTCTCTGGGCCGAAAATACTATTTGAAAATGGCAGCTATGTTGCTAGTTTCGGCCTAGAGAAATATTCCATCGTTTGGGCCGAAATTATTTCGGCTTAAGATTTAAAATTTTGTCTAAGCCGAAACTCTCTCTGGGTTATCATAATGTTATTTTTAGCTTATAATCTTAAACTTCTATATAAGCCGAAACAGTTTCGGCTAATAATTTTAAACTTCTATATAAGCCGAAACAGTTTCGGCTAATAATCTTAAACTTCTATATAAGCCGAAACAGTTTCGGCCCATTCATTTCTTTTTTCATTTGAGCCGAAACAGTTTCGGCCCATTCAATTTTTTTTCACTTCACCCAAAAAATGGTGGTTCACCTGTACCAACATAACCTATAACACCAGTAACAGCAATTGGAAACTTATAAGCAATACCCATTTTATCTAATTCATCTCTAATCAACTTACTAGTCTCAAATTCTTCAAAACCAAGCTCTGGGTTCCCACTCAAGTTCACATTAATACCACAAAAAGACATTCATACAACACACTAATGTTACTACCCAAGTACAAAAACATTAATACCAGAAAAATGAATCCAAAAAATCTGGTTTCACCAACAAAAGTTCAACCACCAGTTCACCAGGTCACTGTAAACAATTCAACACAATAGAACCCTTGAAGAACCACCAGCAGAAAACCCCATTCCTGTACACAGATTTTAGCCTAACTGTCACCACCACCAACACAGCACCACCACAACCTCAACAGCACCACCACACCCCCATGAAGAACCTTTACATTCAAAATTTACCCTGCATATGAACAATAACAAAAATCAATTCATACCTAACTAAATACATACACACACAAAGCACCACATCCACAATAACCACAAACCACTAATACCACCACAACCACCCCAACACCGTAATCACAACAACAAAAATTCCATAACAAAATCAATTCAAAACCCCAAGCAACAATACATTTCACCAAATAAAACAAACCGTACTTTCAATTTCGATTTCAATTTCATCAAATCAAATCATTCAAACAAAAAGATCCCAAAAAAAAAAAATCAAAGAAAACCCTAGGAAAAAAACATTTAATTACATACATCCATAATATGATTCCTGCAAATCGCACAATTTCACCCAAAACTAACACTAAATTCATGAAACCCTAAAATTAAAATTTCACTCATAAAACATCTGCAATTCATAAAACCATAATATAAACAATCAA
>JAJJMA010246267.1:0-13355 GCA_023529015.1 Papaver nudicaule
GATGTGGTGATTAAATGAGGATTGTAGTGGTAAAAGAATTGTCATGTTTTTCTGTAGAACACAATGGTGATTTATTATGATGATATTTTTATTATCGCAGTTTCGATTTAATCACCACAGCCTCAAAAAAACCAGGTTATTAAACCGTCAGACGAGAGACGAGAAAGTGTAACAGTAGACGTGCAACCCACCTTCTAACTGCGTAGAAGGTAAGCTTGAAAAATCTGTCCTATGCCGACGAATGCAAACCCCTGACATGCACTTTGTTTGAATCTATGTTAATTAATGAACATTAAGTCATTAAGATACAGTATTATAGATTAAGATCTACTCCTGACATAAGATTCTTCTTTTCTATATGTATATGATCTTCTTTTGATGATGAAAGACATTTAGTATAGGTCAAACACATTAGGTAGCTTTCTATACTCCTAGTGTCTGATTTCTTAATTACTCATGAATTAGTAGTAATAATTAATAAAGTTTATGAATACTTAATCACTTCATATGTGTACTTAATAAGATTCCGAGCTTTGGGTCTTGTGTTTCCTGAGAGATCATGTTATCGATACATTTTTTGCGAAAGTGCTACAGGGCCCCCGGATTTTGCCACCAGGGGGCTTCCACCAGGCGTGGCACTCATTGATTGGCCGGTGGAGCAGCAGGGGGCCCCGCCCAGGGTTTTATCACCCAATCAATGAGTGCCACGCCTGGTGGAAGCCACCTGGTGGCAAAATCCGGGGGGCATATATCAATTTCGCATTTTTTGTCTTGTCGCAGAATAATACTTGTGTCTGCATGATGCATGGGTCCTCTTTCACCTTACAAAAATTCAACTGAAAAAAATTCAAAAATCAAAACTAGACATGTTGATGAATATTAGGAAATATTGGAAGGTTTGGTGAAAACAAAACAAAGAGAAGAGAAAAAAAGAGAAGCAATGTAGTGATGAAATAGAAGGGTTAACTTTTGATGAGATGAAGCTTCTTACAATGTGGGGATTTGAGAGTGAGTTTTGGAAGTATAAGGAGGGATGGGGGATATTGTCAAACAATCTTGATATCTGGTATACTTTTCTCTCTAATTTCCATGGTACCAAAGTTAAGAAGATGAGAACCCTAGACATATTTTGAGTCTTTTTAGGGCTCGAGGAATGTAAAAACTTCTACTTCCAAAGTTTTACAGGAAAAAGTTTGGCTCTTTCTTCTAGTTTGCTTCAAAAAAACATGCCCTCATTACGAGACTTTCACTTATAATCTTCTTACACTTCATTTACACCTCCCCAAACGGTAGAGAATCCTGCATCTGGTGATATAAATGGTATGTTTTCAACCGTTTATTTTTTTAAAGGAGCTTATACTCAATTTTCTTTGGAAACATTTCGGTTCAAGAAATGATTAAGATGTCAATATAGAAACATGCTCAGAATCCTATAACGACTCAAAAGTAATCTTAAGCTAAAGTCTATTTTTGAAGCAAGGCCAAAAGTTGACATAGCTTCCTTCATATATTAAAATGTTTTTGGTCTGTTTATCTTATAATTTCCAATCTTTAGCTGATGTATTATGACCTTTGAGTGCAGTGGCAAGTACATTTAAGAATTAAGATCCTGAATAGGATGTCGGCAGGTGATAATTTAATGCCCCAAATTTCAAATATATTGTTTTGATAAGGAGAGCTGACGGAAGAAAAAATGCCCTCTGGCTCTAATTTTCTATTTTAAGTCGTGAATCTCTCCTATCACCAATGTTGAAATCAGAACATAGTGTTGCATGTAGGTCTGTGGACTTTTGAAATGCTTAAGAAATAGATGTATGCTTACAACTAGAATACGCGTCTAAAAAATGGAAAGAAACGAATGGGGAAAATGCTTGGTTTATTTGGCTATTTTAGGACCCCATTTTATTAGAGAGACTCCCCTAATGAGACAAAATAGGGATATTTTGGTTGTAATTAGAATCACCCCTTATATTTGGATATGATTAGTATTACTGATTTTAATTAGGTTAGCTAAGTTAGTGTTAATTATAATCTAGGCGGAAATCACCACCATTACCAGCACCCCGCTGCTACCACCACCGCTGCTGCCATCACCACCGCCACCACCACCACCACCACCATATTTTCGGTTGGGTTAGTTTCAAAATCCAAACGATACCACTCATGGCAGCACTTTCGGTTGGGTTAGTAAAACATTTCCATACGAAAATATGTTGTTTCGGTTGGATTTGTTGACCAAAATCCAGACGAAAATAAGTTTCGGTTGTGACAACTTAGCCCATTTTCGTCTGGATTTAGCCCATTTCGCCTGGATTTAGCCATTGCTCTTTCGGCTGGTTTTTTTTTTAACACTAAATTCGGCTAGATTGGTTGTGACAACTTAGCAAACTAAATTTCGTATGGATTTAGTCCATTTTCGTCTGGATTTAGCTGATTTTCGTTTGGATTTAGTCCATTTTCGACTGGATTTAGCCCAACCGAAATCTGGATTTTCCAACCGATAAGTTTCACACTTCATCTTCTTCAGCTGCACACCTCTGAATTGGATTCACCGCAAACAAAACCCTGCACATAATAACCCTGCCTGCTGTCATTCTTCCTTTCATGCCGGACCCCAGAAGTTTCAGTGCTGCAACTACCACTTGCTACAGAAGATTCCAAACTTATATCGGATGAACTGACCTCAGTATTGACATTAGCACTGCTGCCGCTACTGCTGCACGGCTCACCTTCTACTTTTTCCTCACTCAATTGCCTTGCTGTTTTCTCAGCATGTCCTGAACCTTGATCCTCACTTGAGCTAGCAGGACACGTTACTCCTGATCCACAACTAATTCCTGACGTCCTTTCTTCATTAGGTTCAATAGATGTCCTATCTTCTATCCTCTGCTCATGTTAGCTTCTTCCCACTCCTGTGTCCGTAACCAATTTCAGACCTTATTTGGTCGGCCCGTCAACAGGATGAATGTGGTGGTGCCGGTGGCGGCGGCGGTGGTGATGCTGGTGATGGCAGCGGCGGGGCTGCTGGTGATGGTGATAAAAATATGGAGAAGAAGATGGAGTTTTATTTGGGTGATTAGGTTTTAGTTTTTTTGTGATTAGGTTTTCACCTAGGACACCCCTTATAACATACTCTTGGATTGTAATATTGTTTTGGGGTCTCTCTATAGAATGGGGGTCCCTAAAACAGCCAATTTATTTAGAGGTTGTGGTGAATTTGTCATTAAATGGAGACTGGTGATACGAAAGTCATCACGACTTTGTTGGAGTCGTCATAGTAAAAAGTAAAAACAATGACGATTTTCTGACCACTACGGTCTTCATTTAATCACCACAACCCCAAATAAAACAAGGAAAAAAAGCTTGAAGTCGGTTGTCAAGGGGTCAATTCCCTTAAACTGATCTTGCTCTGCCAGTGTTTCGCAATCAATGATGGTATCGTTTAGACTTGTAATACAACTGAGTACGCATTCTCTTGGCATGCATATCCTTGGTGTTCTGGCAAAGAGTGAAACCGAATCCGGTGAGGTTCTTATGTTGGTCGAAAAATCAAAAGGGAGATTTTTATTCATTTTAACTAACATTGGTAACATGCATTTTAAGTCGGATTGGCTTGTTCCATGATCGAAATTTCTAAAATCTAAGGTATCTCTCTTGGGTTCACCACTGTCATTTTGTCTGTGCCACTCTCAATGGAGCTGTAACTTGTAGCTCCTAGTTCAAACGGCCACCACATTAGTCTGCCTGCTACTGCATTTGCACTGGAGTTGACATGGACTATCTTCTCTGCCATATTGCCTGGAAACACTTGTCTGATCCAATTCTCTTTCTCACGGACCAGCTTCAGTGACGAGTAACCGTGACATTCATTGAATCCGCAGCTGAGGAATCTCTTCATTGCCATTATCACTTTTAAGATGGTTTTCCAAATCCAACATTCACCTCCCCACTTCTGAATTTCAAAAACAGTTGTGTTTGCACAGGATTTTACCTTTAAACTCCAAGACTGAACTGATGCACCAGAGTTCTGTTTTGGGCACCGTCCTGATTCCGAGAGAAGGGCAATACAGGGCTCATTGGTCTTATCATTAATCCCAGGAACCCCTTCATGACAAGTAGATAAATTTTTATTAGCAGTAGTTTTAAAGAATTGATAACTTTTACAATTATTTGGAGTAGACTATATTTTCTTTTGATGCGTATAAAAAGCGCTCTCTCTGTACGCGTATATACGTATATGTATACCGAGAAAGATAAATTTATCAACCTTCAACGTTTAATAGAAATGCAGGACAAGAGTTTAACTCTTGGAAAGACCCATCAACTCCCCAGGCTTGAATGACAAATTTGAGACTTGAGACATCTGCAGAAACCTTGAGACTGGAGACATAGTAGGCCTGGACTGCTGCCACCCCAAGATACTCTTTCTTTCCTTCAACCTCCTCCATCTTTCCTTCCACAGTTTTTTTCGTTATTTCGCTCACATAGATATTGTACTTCGAGAGCTGGAAGCCATGCTCACCCGCCAATGTCCAAGATAGCCTGAAGTTCAAACTCTTGCTATCATTGGAACTTGATTTGCTCCAAGAGACAAATTTACCTTTGGTCACCCATGAAGTAGATTTTGGAAAAGTCAATTTCTGTTCTGAAGTTCTAATGGTGATGTGACCTAGTGATGCAGAATACCCTGATGAGGCACTAGTCAGCTGAGTGTCTGTTGATTTATCATCTTCCTCCAATATTAATTGACTAGACTTATGCTTTGTTTTGTAGCAGACCATGAAAATTTCTGTTAATGTGTAACCATTCATCTCAATGCTGCTTTCCTGTATGACCCAACCTGGACCCGCCTGAGCATCTGCCCCCAGATTTGTAACTTCACGCGGCATGATAACTTTGTCAAACTTGCTTGCAAATTGATTCATGGTTATTAAGGTATCTCCTGGGGAAGCAAGAAGAACTGATTTCGTCTCATTTGTGTTACGAGAGAATACAAGGGAAACACCCACTTTCGAGTTCCCATGTGATCTCACCTGCATTGATACATAAAGTCAGAAATATTATTTGCTAGATGAAAAAGCAGCAAAAATTATTCTAAAAGCCACAGACCCATCATCAAAATCATTTTAGTTGCCGGAAAAGAGAACAAAGTCATGAAAGAGTGAAATTCAAGTCATCATGATAGTTTAACTCAACATTAATTTTTGCTGAATAACTTCAGATATTTTCTAAAGATGATTTTGGGTACTATTGTTTCTACATATTTTCTCTAGAAAAGAGTAAAATCAGCTTACAGAGTATGTAATATGAATTGGCAGATCTCCCAGAGGTAACTTCGCTTTAAAAAGCCTTGCTTTGAAATGTGATGTGCCTTCAAGAGTTCCTTTAGCTAAGATACTCCCTCCGCCATTATAGGATGCCTCTTTGAAACTACCATAAGAAGGAAATCAAACTCAAAGATGTCTTCTTTGATAAGCAGTGGAACGAAAAAGACAGTAAAGACAAATATGCACGCAAGAAACTTACTCAACCGTCACTTGCATGGGGTTTAACAAGGACTCCTCAGAAATTTCAAGGACAGGCTGCAACAAGAACAAAAGGAGAAATAAGCACCACCAACCATATGGTTTGTGGTAGACATATATGACAAGTAAACAAGCAAGATAATCCCATTGAGAAGAAAAAATAACTCCAATAGATTCACACCTGAAAGGTCTGGCAAGAAATGTTACACCATGGATCCTTTGACACTTGTCGTCCATCAACCGCAAAATGATAACCATGACCCTGGAAGTATTTAATGAAGTAAATATGAAAACTCTTGGAGCTTCCTTTACTTTACCACATAGAGAAAGCATATAATAGCAGGAAAAATACGAAGTTGCAACCTGATCAAAGTTTGAATAGAACGGTAGAGATTTTGGGTAGCGTTGAAGTACTCCCCATGATTTCTCAACAAGTCCCCACCAACTACACATTAAGGAAAGTAGATATGTTATCTTAAAAGCTCCCAAAAGTGAGCAGGATCAAAATGATGGCTAGGCAAAACAATGAAGTATAACGTAAGTATGGATTCTTCACAAAATATGCAAAGTAAGAAGAAGCAAACATATTACAGATTTTCAGCAGTTTGGAAATTAGGTGGTTCCTTGTTTTCATAGGCCCATCCAGGAGCAAAAATGGCAGCTGACACATCGTCCTTCTTTAGCACATCAAGTGCAATATATGTCTGGTAACCACAAAGATTTGTAAGTAAAATGGTTCATGTTTAACAGAAATACTAGATAAAGCATATAAAGCTGAAAGGTCTTGGTTATAAGTGAAGAAGAAACTTCAAATCTGAGTTTAAGAAAGGAATAATGAAAGTACGAAGCAGCTACAAGACCTACAAGTTTGTAAGACAACGTACCGTCCACTGTCCACCACCAAAAGTATTCCTTCCAAAAACATCAATCCCCATATAGACATCATATTTCCTCTCACCAGCAACTTTAGCTGAAAGCTTTGGATAGTCTTCCTGCATATTAATTACAGAAACAAAGTATAAGTAGAGAAAACCGAGTAAGAAATACGATTGGAAAGCATAAGAAGATGAACAGAAAATCAAATAACTTATGAACAAGGAAACATTACCTGCCATGTATAGTTTACAAAAATGCCATCACAGAGATCAAAAAAAGGTTTGTTCTTTTCATTAAGTTGATCTTGCCAGAGGAGATCACCATCTATAGTCACACTATCGTACCTGCATCACCAAGTATTGTAAAAAAAAAACACAAACCACAAAGCCGCTATAGTAAAATTTAGTTACTGACAGCAAAGGGTTCTCTGAGCAGTCACCATATGACTAAAGATCCAGGCATGGACGTGTGCATCGTTTTTGTTAGGTGATCAACAAATTCTTTCATGTTTGGGATCTGCTTCACATCCAATTTTACTTCAATATTGATCTGCAAGTAAGCATACCTCCACGTCAAAGACAGAACATTACAACAACAACAACAAAAAAAAAAAAAAAAAAAAATAGTCCCCTACAATCTATTGTAGCAAGACACACAATTTACCTCCCCACATGGTCATGTATGGGGTTCCACTACTAAGTTTCGTAAGCACTTGATACTAGAATACTAATGCTTCCTGCAAAGTGCAATTAAACCAACAAAATTACTACATACATCCATGTTTAGTCTCTAAGCTGAAACCCACTGAAAATCCATGTCTATACTCTTCTTTGAGGACTATATTCAAACACCAGAGCTATTACATATTATCTCATCCTTCTCAAGCTAATCCTAACCAAAGTTATTCACAAGCATATGCAAAACAATCCACAAGGTTCAAAACAAGTAACAAAATCACAAACATTACCAGCCATCCATCAAATCCCAAAGCAACTGCAAGCTCTGACAACCTCTCCGCATACATCTGCGCGGATTCTTTCGTCGCCAAAAGCTCATTGCAAACTAGCTTCCCTTCATCCCATTCAGCTATAAACGTTCCCAGTACCTACAAAAACCAAAATTTACACAAAATCCAGAGTCAAACATCACAACAAGACCAGTAATTGCATCAAACCCACTGAAAATAAGCTCCAGTTGGTCAGGCAGGGGCCTGAACTCTCCTACTCTAGGTCAGTTAGTTCAAGTCCCTGCACACTGCCCCTTTCCAAAAAAGTAACAAAATTTGAACAAATAAATCCATGGTAGTAGTGTAAGTACCTTGACACCATGAGTGTGAGCAGTATTAACCCAACAAGGAGGAGGAATAGTGACAAGATTATGTGAGAAATACACAAAGATATCCATCAAATACCAATGCCAATTTGAATAAGCTTCAGAGTTCACACCTCCTTGACACCATTTATCATCAATATAACCACCAGCCATATCATGACATACTAAAACCCTCTTCCTATTTGGTAATCTCTTCTTTTTTGTGATCAACGGAACAGAGGATTTGTTGAATGGGTAGTGAAATGATTTGTAGTAAACTCTTGATTCTAATTCTTTAAGGGTTTTGATTGGGTATGAGATTGGAACAGAGGGTTCTAATGGATTGAAGATTGGTGGATCAATTGTTACTTGGTTTGATGATTCTGATGATTCTGATGCTCTGTTTTGGAGGAGGAGTGAATCCATGGTGGATTTGATTTAATTTTGGATGGAGAGAATGAGATTTCTTGTGGAAATTAGGGTTTCGCGTTTTATAAGTGTGAGGAGAAGTCGTCTCATTGATTTACTGAATGATGAATTGATGATCATATAATTCCAGAAAAGTCTCTTTTGTTTATTGTTGTTTTGTTCAATACTCCTTAAAGTACTAAATCAAGAAACTGTCAGTGTTTCTTACTGTTACGGAATACAGTAGTACTGATTTTTATGGATGCAACGTGTTCACAGATCGGTAAAAGTTAAGTAACCAACGGTTTAGATCACAGTAGTAACATAATGGATCTTATGACTGTGTTTCGGGGAGCGAGTCAAGTCAACGACAAAATCTTAACGGAATTCTATGTGTGGAAGTGGATATTGGTGATATTTTTGTCACCGTGGAGCTTGGATCACGGTGATCTGTGATTAGAAAAGTATGGTCATATATACTCATATTACGTATTTTTATTTGTTTATCGTAGAAATTAGAATACTGAAAAAAGAAATTAGTAACAAAATATCATTATGAATCGATTTCAGCATTTCAACATGGAGAACAAAACTAGGTCCTATAATTGAGTAGGATGTACTATTTGCATGATCTAATGGTCATGATCGATTTGAATTTTTTGTCTTATATGCAAATGGTACCCCGCTATTCCTAGTACTCCCTTTATAAATCGTGATGGATGGTTATTTAGATTCTTTTTTTTAAAAGATAAGCCTGCTTTTATTATAGATATAATAGAGTGTTACAACAGTTTAGGTACAACCAAGTGGACCAACAAGTAATTAAAGTACAAGATACCCAAGATGAAACACTCCAAGTAGCCGTAACCGGTGTCAAGAGAAGAGTCGTAAAACAAAAACAAAATAGTGATTAAAATTAAACTTTTAAGATGTTGGAGCAAACTGGAAAATAAAAAATTATATCAATTTAAAATTATTGTGCTATAGCGGTACTAGTCTAATTGTTGCTCCAAATTCATCTTACTGCCTTCCAAAGAAAAAGGTCTGGTATTTATTGGGTTAATGTTGGGAAGAGGCTAAAGGTGTCAAACAATGTGGATGACCATATGAACTGCCGATCGGATGAAGAGGTTGCCACTGTTGTTGTTAGCATTCTACATTTTTTTTAAGAACACCGACAATTCTCGAGTTATTTTTTCTTAACCATCTCTTCAAACCATGCATAATCCAGAAGATTAGCTTGGTTTTAGCTTTGCTTAGCCTCCATTCTTTTATGTGTACACCTTTTTTAGCCTTCGTGTCAATTTGGGTACATGTTATTTCCTTGCACTTTTTGCAATTTTGAGTTTTTCTGTTTGTTTTCTTAGCCACTAGTGATTGATAACTACAATTTACAAAAACTAAACTACTATGACATATATCTAATTTGCTAAAAACACTTCCAAAAGAAATACTACTTTCGTCCCTGAGTAATTGAGCTAGTTCCTTTCTCGATTTAGCCTAAAAGTACAGGTGATTCTATGTACACCTCCTGAAAAACAATAAAAATAGACTAAAATAAAAAAAGAACTAGCTCAAGTAATCTGGACGGAGGGAGTACAAAACTAGTTTGCACTAGTAACACCAAGCATTACATCACCAAGAAGTTATTGGTGATCAAGACGTATTCTACAAAAAAAAATTGAAAATAAAACAAATTCCTTATTTGAGCGTCCAGTCAATAAGATCAAGGACGATGGGCTTTTCGGTTTCAACTGACTTTCAACATACGTACTATTGGCCAACTATCAACGCCGTACATAACACGACTATTATTAACTGATTCACGACTAGACTTGAATCCTTCTCCTCTATGTAACTAAAACCTCTTCTTCGTAGTCAAACTTACTGTAAATGGAATAGAGGATTGTATGGGTCATGAAAATGATTTAAAGTTTTTTTTTTCTTTACTATTTAAGTGCAAGCACTATGATGCCTGATTTACCTACTTTGTACACCTCCGGTTATCTAGAAGTGCACGTTCCTCCCCTCATTACTGGGTCACATCTAGCTCTAGTGTATTCTTTGAAAATAACATAGGAAATTGGAAAATTTTTGGGGGTGCACAGAGTCTCACTGTTAAAATAGTGAAGAAAATTGTGGTAAGGAAATGACATTTTAAAATGATTTTACTATTTTAACATAAGGGGCAAAACCAGCTCACCACAAGATAGTAAAATCCAAAAGGATTTCTGGTGGGATAAACAAGATCCTGGACATGCTATCTATACTAAAGCTTGGGACTGCATTTGCACTAGCAAAGATACAGGGGGTTTAGGCATCAGGGACCCTTACAAACATAACATATCCCTTCTTACTAAACTTGCATGGAAGGTTCTTAATAACTCAGATCAACTGTGGGTGAAAATATTGAAGTGCAAATATTTCCAAAGTTCCAATCTTCTAAAGCAATCTAGAAAGTATAACAAATCATGGATAAGGACTAGTATAAAAAAAGGTTTAGAGATTATAAAAACTAACCATGTTTGGCAAGTGAACAATAGCCTCTCCATTGAGATTTGGGAGGATCTATGGTTACCAGACCAAAAGGAGAAAATTGTGCCTATTATGACTGATGAGCACACGCCCGAAACAGTTAATCAACTCCTCAATCAAAATGGTGATTGGGAAACTGACAAAATCAGGAAGTATTTTCACCCTTCCCTGCATAATAGAATCTGCTCTATTACTATTGGCATTAGGTTTGAGGACAAGATTAGATGGTTATCCACACCTTCAGGTGAGGTTACTACAAAATCTGTCTATAAATTCCTCACAAATTATAGTAGAAACCAGGATGAAGCAAATTTCTGGAAAAAAGTCTGGAACATGCATGATATGCCTAGAATAAACTTATTCTGCTGGAAGTTGGTGTCCAGAGTTCTGTGTTATAGGCCATAGAATCTACCAGATCAATAATCATGTTGACCCATGCTGCAATCTTTGTAATGCTGGAGCATTAGAAGATGAAATTCATCTATTTGTTGAGTGCACATTCGCAAAAGCAATCTGGTTTGCTTTCTCCTTCTCTAATGTCACTTGCTATAATCATAACAATAATATCAGGAATTGGTTTGAATTTTGTTTTAAAGATTTTGCTAACCAACATAGAATGGAAAAACTTGCCTTTCTCCTTTGGTCTATTTGGAACTACAGAAATGAAGTGCAATATAGAACACTAAACCAAATCCTAATATGTTCTTTAGGAATGTCATGCTTCAATTAAAAGACCTGTGATCTACTACTGTTAACACAGGGATCTCAGGAAACTCAACTGAAAAAAACCTGGAACCACCCCAGCAGGATGCTTATTATGAATGGAAGTTTGAAACTGATGCAGCTTATGACAGAACTGACCATTCAATGGGTTTTGCTATCTTCATGTGTGATAATTCAGGTTGTCAAAGAGAATGTAGGGCCGACACAGGATGGGCTACTTGCCCCTTAGACGCAGAAGCTAAAGCTGTTTTGGAGACCTTGAAGTGGATATAAGAAATGAAACTCAATTATGTGTGCATCTTCAATGATTGTAGAAACCTGGTGGAGATGGCGAATGGAAACTCAAACCTTCAAGTGTCAGTGCCTTGGGAGGCTATGAACAATGTGAAAAAGTGTCAAAGTCTGTTGCTTTCATTAGAGTATGTCAGTTTAAAGTTCAAAAATAGGAAGTTTATGCCTATGGTTGACAAGTTTGCAAAAAAAGTTGGGTCTAAGGGAGTCAGATTTTTCTCAACAGAAAATCTAAACAGTGTCCAAAAGTGTTCTTTTTTGGCTGATCCGGAACTGTATTCTGGAATCTTGAACAACTTTGTAACTTTGCTTCCTGGTTAGTTTATAAAAGTCTTCTTCTTATCAAAAAAAAAAAAAAAACTCACCATAAGACACTTGGTGGACCGTAAAATATAACCGCCATTGTCTCTTGTTCAGCGGAGGTATGGATTATAGATGTTATTTAGACTCATGTATGCTAAATGATTCATGAGAAATGAGTGCTAGGAAATGACAAACTGACGATCAAAATTAGGTGAACTTCTTCATAAAGTATTCCTGTTTGAAATGTGTCAACCTAAAGTACCCTCACCTTTTTAAACTTTTCTAAAGTACCCTCACTTTGATCGTTTTTTTTTTATTGTAGCGGTTTCCATCCATTTTGAGGGGTTAAGTGTGAGGTGGCACTTGCAAATTTTGAGGGTTCGGGGGTCTTTTGTAATTTCACGACTCATTTTAACATGTCAAACTTACTTTGACTAACTTAAATGGAAAAGCAAACAGAAAAAGTACATTAGAAAAGTTTGAAATGTCGGGGGTACTTTAGGTTGCAGCATTTCAAACGAGGGTACTTTATGAAATCCCTATATAAATAGTGATGCAGTTATTTTGAAGATGAAAATTATACAAATTCGATTAAGATAGTGAACGCAGAAAGAAAACAAAGCCCACTCTCGAAATTGCAATTTAAAATTCTAAGATGGTGGAGTAAACTGAAAAAAGAGAAATTATAACAGTAAGAACTTTCAAGCTATAATGGTATTAATTAGTCTGATTGTCACTCCAAATTCATCTTATTTCTGAAAAATTACGATGTAAGCTGGTAATGCTGGGAAGAAGCTAAAGATGTTAATGATGTGGATGACTATACTGTCGATTACATCGTCGATAGTTCCATAATTTGCTTTCAGCTCTATTCTTTTATGTGTACCCCTTTTTAGTCTTCTTGTCAACCTGCATACATGCTATTTCCTTCCACTCTTTTTGCAATTTTGAGTTTTCCAAGTTTGTTTCTTAGCCACAATTTCTAAAAACTATACTATGATAGATATTTAACCTAATTAAATTTGGCCCCATGAGAGAGTATTTGGCCCCATGAAATTTTAAACCTATCCTTTAGAGGTGGTTATGGGACAACTAAAAATTGGCGAAAATATCCAAATGCCCCCACAGTAATTTCTCTAATTAAACCCAAAAACTTAAACCAAAATTTCATTTTCATAAATCTGCCGATTCTCTTCCTCTTCCTCTTCCTCTTCTTCTTCTACTTCATTTTCATTTTATTTTCAAAACCAAAACATCGTCGATTAATCGACGATTTCCAAAAAAAAAAACAACGATTAATTCTATAAAACGCGATGGAACGAAAGAAAAACAAAGGTGTACGAGTAGAAAATCTGCATAAGTACTCGAGGTACTACATCCATC
>JAJJMA010246297.1:0-11390 GCA_023529015.1 Papaver nudicaule
CACTTATTTGTTTTTCTTCGGAGCTTCCTTGAGTTATTTTTGGTGTCTCGATTCAAAATTACTTTTCCTGATGGTTTTGTAAAAGCATGAAAATTTTAAAAATCCCAAAATTCATTTGTTGTATCTTTCTTCATTTGTTTTCTGAAAGCTGGCCGTTTGCCCTCAAAGATTGTTGATATTTTGAAAACTAAATGACTTGTACAAATATATCCTTGCGGTGAGAATTCTATTTTATCATTGGCCTAGGCTGGAGATGCTCCAATATAAATAATTCAAACTTTCAAAGAGATTTTTCAGAGTTAGGAAATGCTTAGCGAAGGCGAGAAGGTTGATTAGCTACACGTTTGGATCCGTGTTCACTGAGTCTTGATATTCCCCTTTAAACTTTCGCCACTTTAGAGCGCGCTTTTGCTCCTCGGGTTTGCGTTGGCGTTTGCTTTATTTCCACATTTTCTGCCATGTTATTTTTAGTGCCTTATTCTTTGGTTTGGAGGTGGATTCGGTAGCTCCCGCAGATGCTTGAACTGTTCTCTGGCGATAAAGAAGTAAATTTGATCCTGTGCCATGACACAGTCCTCGGTGGTATGTCCATAAAACTTGTGAAATTGACAATAGTCTCCTGAATTTTTTGTATGCTTCGGTTGGTTTCCCCTACTGCGAGGATATTTGATTTCGCTGGCGTATTCTGATTGTTCCATGGTCCGAAGGGCATCCTCGATGGGTACGCAAAGTTTTGGGAGCTTTCTGCCATGGAATGCGGGAAATCCAGATTTAGTCGTCCCAACTATTCTGTTTCCTTGTCCTCTATGGCTACTGTTTCTTTCATACTCGCTCCTAAGGTTGTTTCCTCTGTTGTCATTGTACTCTCTGCTATCATGGTATTTTCCATCGCCGAATTTTCCTTCGCTCTCGTAACGACCATTATTGTCTTGTCTTCCTCGTTTAGACGAGCCCGCGAATGGAGTATGCATTGTTTGACTTCGGTCTTCAAGCGATAGCCACATTTTAATATGCACAGCTGGGTCTCCTGATCTATCGAAGATTGACGTGAAAGTAGGCATAGCGCGCTTTGTAGGAATGGTCAGTGAGAGAATTTCTGGATTTAGAGATGAGCAGTTGACATCATTCATGGTTTGCGTGAGTTTGATTCTGTCGCGAGGCTGGATTCTGTTGTCAGAAAGCTCCGCTCGGAGTGTCTTGATTTGGTCCAGCATTTCCTGCTGTATTGCTCTAGCCTGAGCGCCTTTCTTCGTTTGGTTATTCTCTCGACACATCTGTACGCTTTCCTTTGGATATGCTCCTGGTTCAGTTCTTGTATTTGATATTGGGATTCCGTGGCCTTTGCTGACGCCTCTGGTCTTGACGTATGTTTTGGATGCCGAATGCCCCTTCGGCTGAGATGCACTGTTTAGCCGAGAGTGTCCTTCGCTGCCTCCCTTGTGGCTGGATGCCGATTTTTCTGCCACCTTTTTGTTTGCTATGGCCAGCTTCTTTTATAGTTTCTTTATCTTCTTGTTTTTCAAGATTAATTTTCTAAATTGTTCAGCTCTGACTGTATTTACTTCGGTAAGTAGTTGTTCGGACATTTCATTTTCAAGATCAGATTCTTCGTTCTTTTCTTCCTCATTTTCACCGTTTTTTTTTTGTATTTGTTGTTGTCGTGGCTCTTCAGTTTCTGGAAATCTGTTTCCTTCGGGACCTAAATCCTCTACCACCACTTCGTCTTTGTTTGTATGCTCTCGGTGTTGGACTGTGCTAGCCGCTACCTCAGGAGTTAACCCTTTACTGGTTGAAAATCTGGTGTTGTGCTGTCTGGAAGATCCGGTGCCTTGCTTCGAGGAACCTACTCGCTGCTTCGGAGCGTGCTCCGAATGGGAAGCCATTTTATCGATGACCTGTCAAAAAACAAAAAACCCGTGAGGTCCAAGGCGGCTAGCGCAGTGTACTTTGTCGGCCATGTAAATCTACTCCACAACTAACTTTTCAGACGAAACTGAATGTCCTATTTGCCCTTTTTAGATATATCTTCCACCGTTTATTTTGTTTTGTAGCCTAAATCATGCCTTTTTGTCTTGTTCCTTTTATGAAGTTTTATTTCCAATTATAGCGAGAAATTTAAAAACCCTAAAAATGGACTTTGACGCATATTATGAAGTTTGAAAACCCTAAAATGGATTTTAATGTATATGATGAAATTTGAAGACCCCAAAGTGGATTTTGATGTATATTACAAAATTTGAAAACCCTAAAAATGAATTTGATGTTTATTATGAAATTTAAAAACCCTAAAAATGGATTTTGACGTATACTATGAAATCTTAAAACCCTAAAATGGATTTTTGATGTATATTATGAAGTTTTAGGACCCTAACATGGATTTTGATAGATAACATGAATATTTGAAACCTTAAAATGGATTTTGATGAATAACATGGGTTTTGAAAACCCTAAAATGGATTTTGAGATTCTGCACTAATTGATTTTTCGCTTGGATTTTTCACTGCGGGAGTTTTGAAGCCTCTCGGAGATCTATTTTATCATACCGAGGTTATAAGAACTCTTTAACGGATGACTTTGTCATCTGATGCTATGCTCCAAAAATTCTTAAACACACTAAAGCCTTTAAGGTCATTTAGATGTTTAAGGTATGGGAGCTATTTTCATGAAAACAAACTTTTGAAAGAAATCATTGGAGAAGATTATAAAGAAGATAAAACAAAAAATTTGAAAACCCGAAAATTCACAGGCAAACCCTAAGTTGTTTTAATCATCCCTGTTTCTAGCGCCAAACTGTACGAGTAGAAAATCTGCATAAGTACTTGAGGTACCATATCCATCAGATCTACTCGCACATACAGTTTTTAATTGTGGTTTGCAGTCCGAAGACAGTTAGAACAGTATCGAGGATGCTATGAACAGTAATTAAAAGCTAAGTAAGGCAATAAAGATAAGATAAAGTAGACTTTCTGTGTATTGCTAATGTTGAGATTACATGAATTAAACCCTAAGGAACCAGAGGAGATTACAAACCTAATCTCTCTCTTGCTACTTAGGCTCAACCAAACAAGAATCCAACCCTTACAACGCTTTCCAAGCTCGCCTTATATAGGCCGAGCTTGGGTCGTTTACAGCTAATAAAGACAAAAGACTCAATCGTGGAGGTGTCAGTTTCTGTCGAGTAAGGCAGTTTACACTCCGAAGCTGAATCCCGAACTTCGGCCCTTTGACGTTGTCCGAATCCTTTCCTCCCCGAGTCTTTGCTTCGCTCAAGCGTAGCTTCTCTTCCGAGACGTCGCTGCTTAACCCTTTCGGTGTGGTTTTACTTCCAGGATGCGAGACATGTGGTCCGAGGGGTTTTTACCCCCTACACAAGTAGCTCACCAAAGTTGCAGATAGAGTGACCTTAGATTTAGGCTGAAACCATACGAGGTGAGAGCTGTTTCATAAAGCACATGCCATCCTGGTCTTCTTAGTTTCTTGAAAGAAGCTCACCAACCAAAACCAGAACCAAAACACCAAATTTACAGAATAATGAGAATACTATCACCTAGTGTGCGAGAAGAAATGAAGATAATCAGAAGAATAGTCAACAACACGAAAGTTACGGATCCGGGTAGATGTGCAAGAACCAGCCATACCGCAAGAGTCAACAACGAAGCGACTAACACGAATCAAGCTAGATGCAATACTTACTCGGCTAGATATTTTAGTCACACCGGTAAAGAATCAAGAATCATTCATCTTCGAGCAAACGCGCACCATCGGAGCATTAACAGAAGCAATATTTAGAACATCAACAATGAGAAGAAAAAGCAGTGTCGTATCAAGTACAAAACATGGAGGTAAAAAATATAGCAGTGGAATATACGTGGTCAGAACCGTCGGAGCATGAGGAGCCAGTAGAACCAGAGCAAGTACGTTAAGAAAAAACGCAATAATTAACAACAACATCAACCAGTGATATTAGCTCTGCAACCAGAGAAGATGATACCCATAGAGGATAAGTCGCAAGCGAGATCGGAAGCAGAATCAAAGTTTATGCAGAAGTGTCTACAAATCATCGAATCAGCAAGGCGGATAAGAAGCATGATGGCGCCGAATACAACGAAAACAGAACCATGAAGGATTATGCGCAGTCATACAAGGAGTACGTACCGCTAACAAATCCCAAACCGGGGGAAACCATCATCGCAGAAGAAGAATATGTTCCAGAAGGAGGATACAACATATCAGAGTACACCGTAGGAAAACCGTGCGCAAGAGTAGAGAAGGCACACACACCACCGGCGGAGTATACAGAACTAAACATTTTGTTAGATCATCTTTTCCTAGAGCTCAGCAAGACTAGGTATATAGCGTTTCCGCACAACAGAGGAATACCAAGGGGTCCGTAGACACCAAACGTGTCATTTTGCATATTTCATCAGTACTACTGCCACAGAATAGAAGACATCATCCATTGGTGAAACGTAGTTCAAGAATGGATAGATAATGGAGATCTGCGACATTACGTCAAGACAACAAACCAGTACGAAGATAGAATGAAATGGTCAATATTCAGCAAAGAAGATCAAGAAGACAACGAGGAGGAACTAACCGCAGCACGGAGAATGTCAGAAAAATTGGATGCAAGAAGCGCAACGGAGCAGCGGAGCCAGAACACTCACAATCTCTTATTTTTGCAGGAAACTATTTCAGGGATGCGGAACTTCAACACTTCGATCCGCTGATAATTATGCTAGATATAGGCGGATGACAAGTAAAGCGCATCTAGGTGAATACGGGAAGCTCGATGGATATCTTGTTCTACAAACCTTCCGCAAAATGAAGATACTGGTAGAAGAGATAATGGAAACAGATGATGATATTTACAGGTAGAAGAGATAATGGAAACAGATGATGATATTTACAGGTTCAACAATAAGAGGATTCAGCCAGCACGGTCAGCTTATCTCGATGTACAAGCTAGACCAGTTGTGCTATGAGTATTATTCACAGTCATCGATGCAAGTTCGTCATACAATGCAATCGTGGGGTAAAAATGGATACACAAAATGAATGATGTACTATATTTGCTTCACCAAATGCTACAGTTCTCCACACCAATGGGAACCATGGATATTCGCGGAGAGAATACAGTCAAACGCAATCATCAGAGGAATTTCAGAACGACAAATGCGAGATTGATCAGAGAAAATTCACCAAAGCGGATTGAAGGACCAAAGAGAAGAGCAAGATTATAAATAGAAGAATCCAGCACAGATAGATAGAAGTTAGCGGGCACGACCTGCAAGTGCCCATCGCAGAAAGAAGATAGAAGAGAAGATGAAAACAAAGCCCACCAGAGGGATCATGAAGAGGCGACAACGGAAATAGAGCTAAAAAAGATAAATAGGATCAGAAATATACCTCACAATCAAACGACTTGGATCAGCAATCGCACTGCCAGAAGAACTGGAGTCTTCTTCGGTATCAATATCTAACTCAACCAAATTTTTATCATCAATATCGATAGTGTTATATTGAATTGTAGGAACCAAGGGGTATGGAAGAATACAGGTACCAAGAATGGTACGAATAAACTTAGTCGAAGGATCAGAAGGCGGAGAAAGATTGTAAGTTAAGCGGGGACGCTTATACTTCTTCTTCGCAAGGAGGGAAGAATGCTCTGGGGTAACAAAAGTACGAGGAACGGAGCCATCAAAACCATAAATCCAGGGACCGCGCACAACGAAAGGATGAACAAGCCAGATAGCTTCAGAGAAATCATGAAGGCGCGACCTCATCAAATCATGTTCGAATATAGGATTAAATATCTTACTCTTCCCGCTGTAGCTGCTAGAAATTTATTAGGCTCAATTACCCCGAGCTATTTCTTTTCATGTGCACTAAATCCGTATCCTCAAGATAGTACTCCACTATTGGTGGTTCCGCACAAAGCTAGAACAACACCAGTAGAACACTAAGCTACGCCCAAAACTAAGACAAGATTGAAGAACTCCTCGCTATATTAGAACCAACCTCTTGGATGGACCAACCAAAGATAAGATAGCTGACCTCTCTTCCCTCATTCCTTAAGGGAAATGGCATATGTTTATAGAGATCACCGAGGACAGACCCTCAGTAATCCAGTACTACCAAGCTGGACAATCTAATCATAAGTTGTGGCAATTACAATCGGACATTCCCTGCGGAGCGGAGGGTGCGTAGGACCATTCGTCCTACGCTTACATGGATACTCCGCTGGCATAAGTTGCCTTACATCTTCTTGTGGTGTCTTCTAGTCCTAAGGTTTTGCGCTGGCCTGCAGGGTACATATGAAATATGGAACCCACAATCTGCCATTTTTTTATGAACCTCAGGATGATTAATCGGCGGAGGTTATGTTGATCTTCTTATGATGTTGCGGATGATTCTGACTTCCGTTGGTGTAGATTCGTTCCTTAGTCGGTTGTTGTGGATGGCTTTGATGTGCGATCATGTGGACCTTTCTTCTTCCCTGCTGCGGTGGCGTTGGTTGGTGATGATTTGCGTCGATTGAGGTGCCGAGGGTATATTTGGATTTTTACCCGGGCATTTGATGCTCTATAAATTGTTGGTGACGAAGCAATTGTTGTTTCATCATCTCTTCCCCAAAAAATTATTTCTTCTTTCTTTATCTTCAAAAGGTTGTTTCTGCATCTTCATTTCTTCTTCAATTGTTGGCGATAAAACTTCTGTTGTTGCTGATGCTGCTCGTAACTCTGATGATTCTAACTTGTCCAAGTCCCTTTCTCGAAAAAAAATAATATGTTGACGGGGCTGTTACTCTGGAAATATCTTGTGCAACTCTACATGCTTGTCATAATGTTTTTATGGCTGGTATCGCTGCTTGTAAGAAATATGATGCTAAGTATCATCCTGGTTCTTCTTTTGCTCCTTCTCGAAATGGTGGCATCCGGACTTATAATGATGCTCGTAAGGCTATTGGACTGTTGAGGCGGAAATTTGTTGAACTGGAGGAGATGTATCGTTTTACTATTGATGCGTAAATTGAAGCTGCTGAGGATCTTCTCTTTGCTGCGGAGGTCGTTGCTACCGCTGGTGATGATTATGCCATTGGTGAAGATCTGAATCCTCCTAGATTTTCTTCCTACCAATTTTCTTTGGATTTAGCTGAGGACGCTTTCGCTGCGGCTTTGAATATGGCTGAAGGTGCTCGTGCTCTCTGGATTAATGTTGTCAAAGAATGTCTCAAAGAGTTAAAATAAAACTTAACTTTATTTTCTGTTAATTTTGTTGCTTTTGTTTTTGAAAAATTTCCCTGTAATATTTGATCATTTGTGGAAAAAAAATGTGATATCAATATTTTCTTATGGGATCTTTTTGTGTCTGGAGCATGTGCTTTCTAATCACACCGTGAGTGCAGAAAATACATTCACCCCATAAAAGCATCTTAGAAGTGAAGTTGTACAAGAAGGATACATCAGAGACGCATGGAATCATTAAGACAACCTACAGCGAGACCTGAATGGACAAGGAGACAACCTTTCATGGCGAGGAGAGGATCAGCGAGGCTACATGAAATATAGAAGGGCGAGGTTTCATCACCGAGTAAGGGACACGTCGATGTTGGTGGTTGAGAAGGAGTTGAGCATTAATTAGAAGTCAGAACGGATATATTGTCAGAGTTGACTCGTTGACTGAGTGGAAGCTGAGTCAGCAATTCTTATCTAGTTGAAGTTATACCCGCTTAAGTATTAAAGAGAGAGCAAGGGTCGCCGAAGTAACCTTTTGGGCAAGTAAAGACAAATAGATGTCAAAAATGTCTCTTTCATTATTAGTTGTACTCCACCATGTAACTCGCCTATATAAGACGAGAGACCCCTCATTTGTGAGGGGTTGAGCGAATTAAGTCTGATCTAGAGAGAGGAAAAGTTGAGTAATTCTCCTTGCTCTCCATAGCTCAGCACTGTGTGTAAGTTTTTCATTAATTCAACTGTGTAAGAGAGAGGTGGGTGATGAATTTAAGATTTCTATAGTGAATTCCTTGGACGTAAGCCTCTATCATGGAGGAAGAACCAAGTAATCTCTGTGTCACCCTTCTCCCCTTTACTCTACTTAGTTTTTATGCTTTGAATGTATGATAACTTGATATGTTAATTAGGGTGTACTGTATAGATCTTGACAGAGGATTTTATACAGTTACATTTTGGCGCTAGAAAAGGTTTTTGAACTTGTTTTTCACTTTCTTCCATCGTGATTTGCTTAGTTTCATCGTGTATGTTGTTTTGATAACATGTTTAGCCACAAAGGTATCATCTTTAGTGCGTATCTTCATGAAATAATGTTATTTTTGGTATGTTCTAGGTCGTCCAGTAGCAGATATCTAATAAAAGGTCCTTTTTAAGTATGTTTCTGTTCTAAAGCTACCACTTTTTGGCTTGCTTTTCGGATTAGTGGTATACATCCGACGAGATTTGTCTGTTTGATTGCCACACAGGAATGACTTGTTCTTACAAAGTCTGTTCTTGCTTGTTAAAATCATATGCTTGTTGTTATAGTAACATCTAGGTCATTATAATGGTTCGGTATTCATTTAATACTTTGTTTAGTTATGACTGTGAAGTATTTTCATTCAGGTAGCTTCTCTTATGATTTCTAGGTTCTAGCCATGTTGTTAGTAGCGTATTTAGGTCATTTCATATGTTCTTCTATATATAATCTTCGTACGGTTTTTGATCTAAAAACCGAAGTTCCATAAGAAAAAAGGTGTTTTTAGCTTTCTTAAATTTTTCAAAAATATTTCCATGTTAGTCCCTGCTCACCTAACTTAGGTCACGTTCTTCACATAGTACTACTCTGCATGACATTCTTGTCCTATTCATATATAGTCACATTCTAAAAGTATTTCAAGTAACACCACTAACTTACTCGACATCTATTATCAATACGTTCAGTCTGATATTCTCAGGAAGTACACTTGCATTGTTTTGCAGAGATTCGTGAATGGGGTCCAAGAAGGACAATCAGGTTCCGACGAGCACCAATACCAAGTATTCTTTGAAGGAGACACCATTGATATTTCATAGGCAGCACAACACCAGGAGCAAGGGTGGACCAATGGAGCCGTCGTGTTTTGGAAAATCCTTCATGAATGAAGAGGGTGGTCAGCCATCAGCAGCGCAACTCCTTCAGCAGGGGACCAATGAACGAATAGCCATCGACGATGAGACTCACCTTGACGAGAAGAAGAAGCTGAGGGGAACAATGATCATGGACAGAAAAATGGTAAAGCGACTGATACAATGGTTGTAGTCGGCGAGCATCAGAATGCAGTGGGCGATACCCGGGGTGTAATCGGCGAGACTCATAATATGGTCGCAGGAAATACGGGAGATAAAGTTGGTTCCACTAGTGCTAAAGAAACCATGTTGCAGAAATTCCTTGAAGTGAGTACTAAAACTGCGGCGAAGATGCAACTGCATATGGAAGCGCTCCTTAAGAGAAACAGAGAGCTAATGGAGGAAAGCATGAAACTTGTGGCTGAGCGCAGCAACAGGAGTCGCCCATCTCAGTCGATTCCAACTATTATTTCTGGGAAAGAAAAAGGAAAAGAATGAGAGATTTCCAGCGCGCCAAAGAAATTAAGGCAGACAGTTCAGGGAGAGAATCCAAAGAATGACGAAGAGACAAGAAATCAAGAAGGTTTTGACGAGTCTGAAAAGTTGATAGATCAAATGACTCTGTGATGAAGGAGTTTAAACGATTACAGCATCAACTGGTGGTTTTGCAGGACTCGCCGAAAGACAACAAATTAACAACAGCAATATCCCAGGCAAAGAAGACACCTTTCATGGACAATATCACGAATTGACTTATTTCTAGGAGATTCTTGATGCCGACTTTCACATCAATTTTTGATGGGACTGGAGATCCAGCTTAGCACCTAAGAACTTATAGGCGAGATTTGTCAGCATGGACTCATTGAGATACAATAATTAATGTGAAAATCATTCCCTGCTTAAAGGACGAGGCATTGTCGTGATTTGATGGATTGGCGACAGACACAATCTACTCGTATAAGAAGTTAGAGACTCTATTTCTGAAGGCTTATATTCAGAACAACCAATGTTGGCCAGGGGTGGAAAAGTTATTCGCCATCAAGAAAAATCATCTGACAACTACAAGAGTTTAATAATGCGTTGCAGAAAGATTAGCAACGAGGTAGGGTCAGCGGTTTCGGACAAAGAGAAATGTGCGCATTCATCAATTATATGGAAACAACTGATCCTCTCTTCAAGCATTATATTAAGATCCCCCAAAAGACATGAAAGCAATGCGAGCTAAGCAAAACGAATTGATGGTTTTGGAAGAAATCCAGGAGGAGGAGCTAAAGCAAAAGAAGGAGAAGGCGAAACAAATCACTTTGTCAACAATTTTTCCCCAGCTGAGCAAGAATAATTGAAGAGAGAATGGTTGCAAATGAAACATCAACGATTATAAAAAAAATCCATCCCCGACGATAGTTGTACCTCAGGTTTCGCAGAGGCAGGTGCAAAATCAACCCAACGGGGACCAGCAATGAAATTCAAATAAGCGAGATGGCTATGAAGGGAGATGTAGGCAGGATCACAGAGGTAGAAATGAAGGTAGAGGTGGTCTTAACAACCGGGGATCTGGCAACATCGAGAAGGGGTACAACAATAATGAAAACTCCATTTCGGCGAGCGTCGGCACAATCCGCCAACTTCCAAGATGCTACCCTTCCCAAACTTTGTGTATTTTATACTGATGCTTGGGGACAGATTGCGAACTCAAATTACAGAGATGACATTCGCTATCCTCACAATCGTAGAAATCCTCTGTATCCTCCAACTAATACTAGTTTTTTTTTTCTTCAATTCTATCAATTCCATGGTCACTCTACAAAAAATTGTACAGGCGTTCACCCAGAAGTGCACAGGTTTAATAACCAAGGGAGATTTCAAGAATTCTTAGCCTTGCCCCCAGTGCCCCCAGTCCTCGTGCAGCCAATTCAGAGTGTCCCCATGCAACAGTATTCGAAGTGAAAGTGGACAGAGATCTCATCGAGTTAAATTGTTTCTCCATTGTGCATTCGATGATCAGCAAGGATGAATTCCACAACAATGTAATGTCAAGAGTACATAAACGAGATAGAGCAGGGAAGGAGATCTGTAGTATCGCCATCAAGCAGGCATCATTGTTGGAATGGATGAAAGCTCCGGTGTATTTTTCTGCTGTTGAGGTGCCGGTAGAGGGGAGAAAGCACATTCGTACTAACAATTCAAATGGGAAAATTCAAAGTCCCAAGAGTGTTTATCGACAAAGGGAGTTCGGTGGATGTAAGGGTAGAAAATGCCTTCGTATGATAATAGCATCCTAAGGGC
>JAJJMA010246303.1:0-15314 GCA_023529015.1 Papaver nudicaule
ATCATCAACTCAAATTTTGACGAATTTTTCATTCAAATGATAATGATTACAGTATGAATCATTTATTACTTCACTGATAAAAGTGGGTTCCAAATCATTTAAGTTACAATGGTCTCAGTTATCCAATATCATTGATTTAGGAAAATCTGGAAAAAACAAAAAATATGATTGTAGTTTCTTGATTGATCGATTCCGATCGAATCGATGGATTTTTTGATGATCTTTAAACAGGGAATTTGTTTGTATGATCGTACTTGATGGAAATCTGTAAACAATTCGTTTAATTATCTTAATTTGAAGCTTAATTTCAAGAAATTGTAAGAACAAAAAAACTGATTTCTATTTCTCAGGACATAAAACGTAACGGACATGAGTGACAATTTTCATCACATAGAGGCCTCCCAAAGGTCGGCCAATTAAGAAAAGAGAGTGAGAACTCAATTAGTAAGCTATACAACATTTGTTGTATAAAAATGAGAGTTCACCCGCTCATGGTGCTTCACCAAAATAAGAAACTGAGAATGCAAACAAGTTGAACAGTCACTCCAACTTTGAACGTTTTGAGTGACTTTCTCGAATCCAATCAAGGCATTGGTCAGAAGTACGATTGGGATCCGCAAGCTGCCACTCGAGAGATTTTTCTAACTGCCAAGTATAAAATTAATCAGCATGTGAATTTCAAGTTCTGCGAAGAATTACTGGTGCAACATTAATTTCTTACCCATTCCCTGACTTTGGGTCCTCCAGTCTCGAGCTGCAAAATAGTCATGATTTCCCTCCCATTCACCAATGGTTTCATCTCCCACACATTTTCAAGACCTGCATTATAGAAAATAATCTTTTACGTCATCAAAGGGTTTGAATAGTTAGATAAATAATCGTTGGTGATTGCAAAAACATGTAAACCAGAAGTAGGAAAATTAATACAAGCATTTTGCTCTCCTGATCTTCATGCATAACGGCGAGATATTAAAAATTACAGATGCTATTCCAACTAGATTTAGTTGAAACTGGAAACTTCGACATGTGACAATATTAACATTCAAAGGTAAGGGGATATAATTGGTAATCGCTTGAGTAGTTTGATCTGGTGGCAATAGCAAATATTTGTATCGATATATATAAGGATTGCTGGAAATAGGATCATTATTTCATGCCAGTCCGCTCATTTTATCATTATATTCTGTTTCTATGAGATAAGATAGTAATCTGAAAACAGGATGTGCATGCCTCAAGCTGGCTGGCATGAGTATTTAAGCCTCGTAACACTGAGTGGGTTGCCAACTTTTTTTGCAGTCAAGTCATACGTGTTGGTAAACACTTAAAGTGAGTCATCAAACATACCTAGTTTCAGGATGGCATTTTCCACTGTTGTAAACAAGTTTTTGCGTAAGCCTAACTCAAGCTGCCTGTCTTCAGAAGCTTCAGCACGATCAAAGTCGATGGGGTATGATAATGTGGAGATCAACAAGGCAACACGCCAGAAACTCTTGATTTCCCGTAAAAGCAGTCCTAAAATGAGTACACGACATCAGCCAGCAGCATACATTTGAACAAAAAGTAGGAAAACTAGATGTCTATCTATATCTGATAATGTTGATCAACAATCAGCCTTAATTATATCAAACGACGCATGTACCGGGGGCTGTGGTTTTATTGCTTCGTAGACCTTCTATTTTCACAGCCCTGTATTTATGAGGCCATTTTGGGGGAGGATCGAATAAACCACCAATCCATGAACTTTATGGAATATATGTCAAGTGATTAGCTCACGGTAAGCAAATCATAAGCATTTAGGATTTCTTAACCTGCCGATATTCGTGGATTTGAAGCCTCTGTCGCATCAACTTTTTCTCTCCCATTACCAGCTTCAGCAGTTTTGGTTTCAGTTAAGGAAGGAATCAACAATAAGAATCTTTCTGATGCGCTGTGTAAGCTTATAACCTACCAATAGAAATTTTGTATGTTTGATGGCATCAGAAAACAACAGCAGAAAATTTATAAAGAACACCAGCAAGAAAACACTACAGAATCCTCACAGACAGACATATTCAAAATACGGTAAGTATAAGATATAATTCAGAAAAACAAGAGAAAAACTGTTCTGACCATTTTCGAGTCGCTAACTTTCAACTTCAGAGAATTCAGAAAGATGTAATTTGCAACAGGAATCTGATGAAAAACAGGAAAATTGTGTTCATTAAATTGAAGATTGCAAGACAAACCTTATAAAAGAATCAATGCCTTTCAGATGATCATCAAAAAGGCAACATAATTATAAGTCAAATTTCAGATAGTACTGATCTTTTAACTGAACCTAATCTTTCATGGCAATGACTCAAAATCTTACAATACACTGATAGTTCCAAGTTCCAACAATTACTGATAGCAGTAACATGAGTTGTAAGAGTTTAATTTATTTATTTTTAATGAATAGGAGTAATATTTCATACTGGCCTGTTTGGTCAGAATTTCCAAGGCGACTTGCTCTTCCTACAAAACAGTAAAGGCTTATAGATCACTGCCAATTTAAGACAGTCACTGCTAAATACTTTATACAGACATATCCCACTTATGTTCTCTAATATAACATGGTAAGAGAACTGTACGAAATAAATGTTGCGATTCAATATGGTAACCTTTTTTCCTTTGTTGTCTCTGTACCCAGTTTCTCTGAGAGGATGGAAAAGTGTTGAATACAAGTACAGCCTTCTTTGCTCATCCTGTAATAAATAAAGCAACCGAAATTTAACCCTAATATTCCATAGACGTTAAATAACTTAAAGATAACGAAAGTGACCATGCAAGATATAACACATCCTAATACTGGGATAGAAACATTATAAAATCCAGAAAGTAGAATGCGCTCGCTGCCACAACATGCGTCTATAACTCATCTGCCTTACAAATTATACATCTAACCAACACAATTATGACGCCAGCCAGGATATGCAATACAATGGAACACTCAACCAAACATAAGAATTAAAGAAGTTCCAGGGTTGTATGAATTTTTTCTCATTACAGGTTGTTGTATGTATTGATGAGTAAATCAGCATTGAATAATACTAGAACAAGCAGTCGATGTGCATCCATATTCAAACTCTCTGTGGTTGTCATAAAATTTCAGTTTTCGGGACTTGCTCAATGTTCATCCCAAGAGAAAGATAAATTTACTAGAAACTAAAGAAAAATTTACTCTGTGAAACTCACAGTAAAAGCGGTGGATCCAATTAATTCTAAGAGATTCCATGCAGCATCCACAGAAGCAATGCAATGCCTGTGAATTGGGTGGCAAGGTAAGTGAATGCACAATATCAACAAAACGGCTTGTTATCAATATGCCAAGCGACATAAATTTATATGAAAGGCTCTTAACAACTATGGTGCACTTAGCAGCACCCATGAACCAGAACAAAGTGAATATTTGAACTCTTTTGTTAATAGGAAGACTCAGGGTTTCTTTTAGCAAATCTGGTGCACCTGTCACACCCCTCCAATACAGCAGGCCCAGATTTAGAGGGAAGGGTGAAGACAACCCAAAATAGCTGCAAACTACTTATGTAGGTCATTGCTTGAACTGGGTGTTTGCCAGAAATCATGAGATCAATCTGCACAAATGTTGGGAAAGAAACAATTAGTTGAAATTATACATATTTTGTATGGAAAAGAAAAAGCATATTGTCTCAGACATAAGCCAACAGATGAACATACTTCATGCCCAATGCGCTCCCTGCTTATTTTGTCCGCAATAGCAACTCTAACCTCATCACTTGCTGCAGCTTCCTTTAACTCTTCATCGAGGATAAAACAAAACCTTGCACCTGGGACGCGTAAGATCGTCGATTACCAATAGAAACAGAAGTGCACATGGACAATTCGAACGAGGTACCAACTAATAAACATGATTCTATATGCTGAAATTTAAAAACTATTTTAACCAAACACCATAAACACTAACGGCAGATGTTTTTCTATATTTCTTCAGCGAGTATAAAACAGAACCTTGCACCTGGGACGCGTAAGATCATCGATTACCAAGAGAAACAGAAGTGCACATGGACAATTTGAACGAGGTACCAACTAACAAATATGATTCTATATGCTGAAATTTAAAACTATTTTAAGCAAACACCATAAACACTAACGGCAGATGTTTTTCTATATTTCTTTTGACACGCATCACTAACACAACTGTTAACACATTATAATATATCTAATGATCTTACTCAAACTTGAGATTGCATTAATGTGCACCTACGCCGGATCCATAAGAAAACAACCAAATGTAACAGAACAACAATAAAGAAGATTGCAAACTACTGCGAATTCTGCCATTATTCTAGTTCAATGATCAGATATTTAGACATCTGCGAGTTCTATTGTGCTCCTATTCGGTATAAAAAACCAGGAGTCTGACATCCACTTATATCATCGACGAAAATAAATAGCGAAGATTACAATAAATCAAAAAGGAGTACAGCTCGTACCAAATCGAATAGCACGGAGTACTCGTAGAGGATCGTCTAAGAATGTATCCTTTGAAGGTAATGGAGTTACAATTTTTCCTGATCTTAAATCTGCTAAACCTGAATAAAGAACAATATCCAATGATGCAGGCAGTTTCAACAAGGAATAATACAGGAGCCCATACAGTGCAAGTTGATCAGCTCTAACCTCGTCCAGTGAAATCTTCAACTGACTTTTTGTTAATATTGTAGAACAGACTGCCAAAGAATAAAAACAGAAGTCCATTTTGGTAAGGAATTAGTCGGAAGTGAGCATCAAGACAACTCATACTTTAGAGTAAGAAACTACGATAAACAAATTACGCAATGTTGAGTAAGCATTCATGTGAGGCTCATCAGTCCATGGGCATAATTAACATATTCCAACGAAAGAAGCAATATAGCTATTTAAAGCAATACCTGTTGATAGTCAAATCTCTTCGATATGCATCCTGTTTGGCAGAACCAAATTCCTGTCAAACATGGCATACACTTGTGCATTATAACTCAACTAAACAACACTATCGATATATATCAAGCATTTCAAGAAAAGGTTAACACTAACAATGACTCTTAAAAACAACTTCAAAGCTCTTCGAAACATTCAAACTAGGTTGCAATTTAAACATCTATAGAAAGATAACACACTACATAATACTGGGCAATGCATATACAGTATAACATAACTAAAGCAGCTAAACCAATTAATATAAATACCAAACTCTAATTGATAAAACCAATCTATACCATAGTAGGAATGCGGCTGTTTTCACTATACATTTCCGATCTCAAGTTTACAAAATCAATCCATTCCCCAAACAATTTCATCCTGGCTGTTTCCAAGTGTTTGGACTGATCAGGATTGCTGCAATGTAAACATTCACACAGTACAAAACAGGGAAAAAAAAATCAGGCAAGCAAAATTGAAAGTTACAACAAATGAAATTAAGTTCTCATTATAATAGTTATGCGAGTAACAACCATTGAATAACAGCAATTCCTTGAATCTCTTCCCCAGCAAACAAAAAATATTCATTAACCTTTTCACAGAACTCTTTTCCCATCATATCATCCAAAGCAATATCAATGTCGGAAGAATCTTTCCCTAAAAGCTGTAAAATCACTCACAAACATAACAGCTGTCAAACCAAACCCTAATTGAAGTGATCACAAAAAATACAACATAGAAATCAGCTTTCACATCTAACCTTATCACGAACCCAACCGCCAGCAACACGAAGTTGTGTTTTTAGATTAAAGTGATGAAGAACTTGTAATAATCTTTCAAATATCTGATTCTCTTTATCTGTGAGAGTGATTTCATCATTTACATGAACAGATAATGATGCTGTTGGAGAAGAAGAAGAAGCGGACATTGCTGCTCTGCAACTAAAACCTTTGCAAAACCCTAATAAGTTTGGTTTGAAGCTGGAGTGCCGAAATTGTGTAGCGGGAAAGGAAAGAATTCTGAAAATCGGCGATAGACTTGTGATACCAAAGAACTGCAGTTTGGTAGTAGCGTTTAATACAGCTTTCATGTTTAAAGAATACGGAAATACGAAGGCATATTTGGTGCTCTTTCTAAAGTTTGTATATGGCGATGACCACTGCACTGCAGCACTGTTCTTCTCAATGGTAACACTTGTCTTACTCGGAGTGCTTTTCCGATTGTATTTTACTCGGAGTATTTTTTTCTCTTTGAAAAGGGTGCAATTTTATTTTGATAAAAGAGCGTCGTACACATTTTAGAGCAAAGTGGAGATCTCCATCAAATATAGCATTTCGTAGATAATCTTTAGTAACACTCACTCAGTAACACTCTTTCATTTGTATTTTTTTTCTGTTATCTGGTGAGTGTGTGAGTAACACGTGAGTGTCTGTTATGTGTCTGTTATGTGAGATGTGCTCTCATTGGTCCACGTGTTCTATGGCTGTTACTTTTGTCGGTTGACAGGTGGTCACTACAGCCTGTGTGTTGTGTCTGTTGTATAAAAGAAATCTTTTTTTCTTTGTACTATTGTAAGGTATGAGATTATTCTCATTTTCTAAATGAAAGTTTTATCTGTGCAACTATGGTATCAGAGCCATAGCTCTGCTTCACAGCTTTGCCGATCCTTTCATGGTGACTTTTTCATTCAAGTAAATATCAAACTTCTTTATTGAGAAATTTCTTCTTCTCTCAATTTCTTTCGAAGGTTGTCTGATCTGTTTTTCTTTGCACAGATTCACTTGTTAATCTTAATTCTAGATCTCAGATCTACTTTTTCAGCGTTTTCTTTTTCATTTTTTGTTAATGATTTCTGAATTTCCATCATCCTCTACGATGGAAAATCCAATTGATGTTACAATTGCTGGAGTTAGTCTTACTGCTTTACAAAATTTTGTTCATATTAAGCTTAAAGAAGATAACTACATCACTTGGAGAAATTTGCTACAACCAGTAATTCAGAAGTATAAATTGATGCGGTTCTTGAATGGTTCTTATCCTTGTCCTCCTCAGTATACTAATCCAAGAAATCAGTTGAATGGAATTGAAAATCAGGCTTATACTGATTGGAAAGATGAAGATGCTACAATCTTGATGTGGCTACATCTTGTTATTTCTGATCTGGTTCTTGTGTATTTCTCTAATGCACAGACTTCACATGAATTATGGACCAGTATTGAGACTAGACTTGGAAGATCATCTGCTACTCATTCTGTTCAATTACGTACAAGGCTTCTTTCTATTACCCAAGGTGACAAATCCATCCCTGCTCTTGTTAATGAAATACGTTTGTTGTCAGATCAGCTAGCTGCTGCTGGAGATGTTGTTTCTGATAGAGATTTGGTGGTTATCACTCTCAAGGCTCTTAATGATGAGTACATTCCTTTTGCTTCCTCTATGCGTCACAAAACTCCACCAGTTACTTGTATTGAGTTACACAATAGCTTGCTCAGTGAAGAAGCAGCTATGAATGACAGACAAAAACTAGCTAAGATAAATGTTGATGCTAAGGCCTTTGCTGCCAATTCTAATTCTTATTCAAGATACAACAGTTCTAATACTTTCAGGGGAAATTATAGAGGAGGCCATAGAGGTGGTTCCAGTGGAGGAAACAGAGGAGGAAGATATCCTAATCCAAATTTATTTCACAGATCTGGTGGTAGATATTCATCTTCAGAGGAGAAATGTCAAATTTGTCAGATAGTTGGTCATACTGCTCTGATTTGTAACCAGCGCCTAAATTTCTCATATCAAGGAAGAAAACCACCACCTAATCTCAGTGTTATGCTTGCTTCAGCAGGCATCTTTGATGATGATCCATGGTATGCAGATAGTGGAGCCAATAATCACATTGCTTCTTCTGATCCTGAGGAATTTGAAGAAGCTTCACCTTATGATGGTTCTGAAATGATAACTACTGCTAATGGACAAGGTATGAATATCACTCATCTTGCTCATACTATTAAACATGTTAGTGATCATTCATTTTCTCTTCAAAATGTTCTTGTTGTTCCTAAAGCATCACAAAATCTTTTATCAGTTCATAAATTTACTAAGGATAATAAGTGTTCCATTACCTTTGACTCATTTGGTTTTTGTGTAAAGGATCCCATCTCACAGAAGATTCTTTTCCAAGGGCCACATGAGAATGGATTTTATCCTTTTCATTTCCTCACCAATAAATCTGCATCCTCTAATAAAGCTCTCTCTGCCACACTCACTCAAGGAGAACTGCTTCACAAAAGATTTGGGCATCCATCATTTTAAACACTTCAGAGGTTATGTCACATGTTAAATCTGTCCCATGTGACAAGTAAACCAATCTTTTGTAATGATTGTAAGCTTGGAAGAAGTCATAAACTTCCATTTAGTTTGTCTACTACTACTGCTACTAGGCCACTTGAGTTACTTCATATGGATCTTTGGGGACCCTGCTATGTTAGTTATGTATCAGGATGTTATTGCTATGCCAATGTTATAGATGAATATTCCAAATATTGTTGGATTTTTCCATTAATCAATAAATCTGATTTTCAACATGTCTTTGTTCAGTTTGTTACTCAAATTGAGAATTTACTTTCTGTCTCTGTTAAGTGCATTAGAAGTGATGGAGGAGGTGAATTTATAAGCACTTACTTAGGCAAATTTCTAACTGACAAAGGCATTTATCATGAATTATCTTGCCCTCACACTCCAGAGCAGAATGGAGTTGCTGAAACCAAACATAAGCATATTCTTGATATTAGCAGAACTCTTTTGATTCAATCTGGTATGCCTGACAAATTTTGGGTTGAGGCTTTCTATACAGCTAATTTCCTTATCAACAGATTGCCTGCTAGGTCTATTCAAAATGTTTCTCCATTTCAGAAACTTTTTAACAAGACTCCTGATTATGGTTTCCTAAAGGTATTTGGCTGCTCATGCTTTCCTTGGCTCAAGCCCTATACCACAAATAAACTTCAGCCGAGAAGCAAACATTGTATCTTTCTAGGTTACAGTCAATCTCACAAAGGTTACATGTGCCTTGATCCTCTTACAGGAAGAGTTTACATTTCTAGACATGTTATTTTTAATGAGTCATCTTTTCCTTTCAAGTCTGAAGCTGTTTCATCTGACTCTGTTTCCAGTTCTTTATCTACACAAAATTTTCCTGTTGCTGCTTCTGATCTTACTCCATCTGTTTCTCAATATCCCACTACTTGTGATTCTCCAGATACAGCTAATGATACAGCAATATCTATTCCTGTAAATGATCACAACATGATTACTAGAGCTAAGATGGGTATATTCAAACCAAAAAGCATGCTAGCTACTAAGTATTTACTGTTTGTTGCTTTTCTATGTGATACTGCTATTCCTGTTCCTACTTGTTTTACTCAGGCTAACAAAATACCAGTTTGGAGAGCTTCAATGGTTAGAGAACATGATGCTCTTGAAGGTGCGGGAACTTAGACTAAAGTTCCATTTGTTGAAGGCATGAATGTTGTGGGCTGTAAGTGGGTATTCAGAGAGAAGCAGAAAGCTGATGGATCTCTTGACAAGCACAAATCAAGAGTTGTTGCAAAGGGATTTCATCAAAGATATGGAGAAGACTTTACTGAAACTTTTAGTCATTTTGCCAAGCCTACAACTGTAAGAATTCTACTTGCTTTAGCAGTGCAATTTGATTGGGAAGTCAGCCAGCTTGATGTTTCTAATGCTTTTCTTCATGGAGAGCTCCAGGAGGAAGTTTATATGACTCTGGTTCCTGGTTTTGTTGACCCTGAACACCCTGATTGGGTGTGTAAATTGCATAAGTCAATTTATGGACTTAAACAGGCTCCTAGAGCATGGTATGAGAAGCTGGCTATTGTTCTTTTAGTTGCAGGTTTCATTGCTTCAGCTGCTGACACATCTTTATTTGTGTTCAGAAATGGCAAATTCATCACTGTAGCTCTGGTGTATGTGGATGATATTTTGATTACAGGCAATGATTCTACCTTCATCAGAGAGGTTATATCTAAAATGCAAGCATAGTTTCCAATTAAGGACATGGGCAGTGTTCACTATTTTCTGGGTCTAGAAGTGAAGAGAAATGATAAGTCTCTATTTCTATCACAGACAAAGTATGCACTTGACCTTTTAAAGAAGTTCAACATGGTGGGTGCAAAACCTTGTAACACTCCATCTTGTGCTACTACAAAGTTAAACAAGACTGATGGTACTCTGCTTGCTGATGCTTCAGAATTTAGGTCTATTGTTGGTGCTCTGCAGTATCTAACTTGGACAAGGCCTGACATTTGCTATGCAGTAAATCAGGTTTGTCAGTATATGCAATGTCCAACAACTGTTCATCTCACTGCAGCTAAAAGGATACTCAGATATATCAAGGGTACTTTAGAATATGGTGTTACTTTTTCTAAAGGTGAATCTATGTTATTAGGCTTCTCTGATGCTGATTGGGCAGGTAGTATTGATGACAGGAGATCTACTGGGGGTTACTATATCTATTTAGGTGACAATCCTATTTCTTGGTCTTCTAAGAAACAAACCACAGTTGCAAGATCCAGTACAGAAGCTGAATACAGGACTCTGGCTAATAGTTCTGCTGAAATGGTTTGGGTATGCTTCATTCTGCAGGATCTTCATTATCCTTTAGTGGTTGTTCCCAGGTTAGGTTGTGATAACATCAGTGCTTTATCTTTGGCTAAGAATCCAATTCTTCACAATTAAATGAAACATGTTCATATTGACTATCATTTTGTCAGAGAACTGGTTCTTTCTAAGGCTCTGGATGTATTCTATGTTCCAACTCTTCTTCAGGTAGCTGATATTTTCACTAAAGATTTGTCGGGACCAAGATTTGCTGCTCTTAGAGAGAAACTTAGAATTTTAAAGCCTCCTAAGTTTGAGGGAGGGTAGTAACACTCACTCAGTAACACTCTTTCATTTGTATTTCTTTTCTGTTATCTGGTGAGTGTGTGAGTAACACGTGAGTGTCTGTTATGTGTCTGTTATGTGAGATGTGCTCTCATTGGTCCACGTGTTCTATGGCTGTTACTTTTGTCGGTTGACAGGTGGTCACTACAGCCTGTGTGTTGTGTCTGTTGTATAAGAGAAATCTTTTCTTCTTTGTACTATTGTAAGGTCTGAGATTATTCTCATTTTCTAAATGCAAGTTTTATCTGTGCAACTAATCTTAATATGGACATTAAACCGTGAGAAACTAGTTACAATAGTTAAGACATTCCGAATGAAGCACTAGCTGGCGATTAAGGCCATTCACACACTGTTTGACATCGTTGCACTGACGACTATCTCTTGTTCTTGTATTCGGTTGTCTATGGGGGGTTGGTTTGTTGTGTAGATCCTACACTAGTCTCACTCACACATCAATTTGTTACCCATAGTTGGCAAACAAAGTACCCTCTAGAGACAACAAAAATCGATTACGAGACAGTCATCTTCCCTAATTGGTAAACAAAGTATCCATCGGAGAAAGTCATTGTGGCAAAAAAAGTCGCACGAAATTGAAGATGATGGTTGTGCGAGGGTTTTTAAACCCTCTTCAATGAATATCCACAAGAATCGTATAGTTTTTTATGGATACTTCAGAGTGTGTTCGCTGAATTAGTCCACTAGTGTTGATTGTAACAATGTATCTGAATGGTTGACGAATTGGTAATTGTTGCTGTCGTGATGTCGATTTGAGTACTGCCCCTATTTTCTATGAGTATCCATTGTTTATGGTTGTGATTGTTGTGAAGCTTGCATAGAGCACTCTCGAGAAACTAGAACGTGTGTGTGGGGGGGGGGGACCTCCTAGCACACTTAGTTACAAACAGGAAGAAAAAACTACTCTAATAGCGTGTTTGTTTGGAGGGAATGGAATTAGTTTCCCAGGAATACAATTCCATTCCCATGTTTAGTTAATAGGAATAGAAAACGGTTAGGAATAGGATTCCCGAAAAGTAAGGGAATTCAAAACCCATGGGTGGTGGTGGGTCTAGTTTTCCCCCTCCTTTGGGAATATGATTCTTGGGTATAGGATTTCATTCCTACTACCCAAACACGCCGTAAGACGAAAAACATAGATGATTCCTGACAAACACAAAAGGTACAAGATTCTAATTCCCTCATTTTTCATAGGGGCAAATGGGGGAATGAACTGGGGGTTACACCTTAACAAGCACTGAGAGAAAAATTGAGGAAAACAATGATCATTTGGGAGGGGTAATGATAGGATGTTGTGGTGAATGGTGGATCGGGCTTTTTACAATGGGTAGTGAAACGGGTTCGAATTATGTCTAAGATCAGACGGATTAGACTACAATCACTGGAGGTGGGACCATCAATTAGTTACAGGTACTTAAAAACACTGACAGGTGTTGAAGTGTAAGGGGTGAAGATATTGCCATACGATTACCAAAATCTTGACGGATAATAGTTGAGTTAGGTGTGCAGATCTTCAGTACAGGACCAAGAAAAATTGGTGATATGCGGCTTTTCAATCCTACTTATAGCTACTACCAAAAGTCGACCTTTAATTAATTGATCGAACCAATATAATAACGAACAAATATCAGTCCATCAAATTCCAAATGTTAACTCAAATAATAACCAAGTATGTGACAAGAGAACTAAGGGTTAACAAGGTAAACTCAATCGAAGAAAGAAAACAAATCAAATTCGACCAGTAAGCACAGATTTATGACAAAAAAAAAAAAAAAACCAATCGATGTAACCAAGCCCAATAAACTTATGCAGGAAATCTATGAATTGGAATAAATCTCACTCATACTTGATTTAACATTACATAAGAAAATTTAAAACAGAAGTTAACCGAGCACTAACCAATAGAGAATAAACCCATTGAAGAAATGAAAAAAAAAACACAGGAGAAAGGAAACTTTACTCAAGATATATTAAAATCCCTCGAAGATATCGGAGGCGCCATACATTCAAAAACCGTTTATTGATGAAGTAAACCTATCGGCTCGCAAAAGGAGAAAAAAAAAATCAAGGTTAAAACATCAACATGCATCAACAGAGTAGAAGGAAATTGAGATCATATATATAAATGGCGAATTGATGGAGCGAATTTGATGTTTTAGTTACTCCACCGGATTGCAGAGCGTGAATCGGTGAGAGAGGGACTAGTAGTAGAATGCAAAATCAAGAGAAAAAAAAATATCATTTGTTGTATTTTTTTTTTAAAGGAATGAGGGGCATGAAACCCCAAACTTTATTGATACCAAAATATAATTACATAATATATTCAATTACATCCATAAATCGAAAAAACGTGATTCGTACAATAATCTTGAACTAAAAGAAACCGGAAACAAAAATTGTGTGCTAAATATATGTAGACCGACAAGGGAATTGAAATCTTCTAATGGTTTTTGACCATCTTGTTTGATACTCTCCGAGAAGATATGATGCTTCCATAAAATAAGTAATATGCCCAAGTTCACCATCGAATTATGTAATCTTTGATCATAATAAAAGATTGGACGAAATTGAAAAGCCCCCCCGAAGTTCGAGAGATCGTAATGCCATGCGTTTGCCATATGTATCATAAGTAAATTGTTATAATCCAATTTGTTTTATTTAAATATAGATAGATAGATAAATAGATAGAAAGATAGATTATTCTACTCGGATCTTAACATAAATTAAAATTCGTACAAATATTAGAAATGAATTACGAAAATTCAATGGAAAAGATGAAGATAACCATTATTAGATGAAAATAATTATTTATTCCAAGAGAAAACATTGCAGAGCAAAAAATGCAGAGAAAAGTGTTCAATGGTGCTTATTTTTGGTGCTTATTTTTGGTTATAAAGCCTTAACTCTTGACATAATCTAGACAGCACACCCGATTATAACAAAGTAAAAAGAAAATAGTGAGAAATTGTACGGAGAGTAAAATAAATGGGGAATTTTTTCTGTAGTCCAATCTTTTTTGTAGCTATTTGTAAAACCCACCATTTAGATTGCATATATAAGTAACCCATAATTAGTTAAAGAAGTACTTGATTACAAAAATAACCTTTTATTTAATTAGTTGATTTCTATATTTTTTCCTTTTTAAAAATATAATTGTTAACAACTTCCTAAAGAATAGTCCATAAAAATCCTCTCATTTTGACTTCTCTGTTTAGTCTTCACATTCCTAAAATAAATCCTTTTGACCCTCATGTTTGTTTAACTATCAAAAATTCAGTTTTCACGATTTTGAGCTAATATTTTTTTATTTTTTTTAACCGGACAGTACTTGAAATTTTAATTAATTGTATTTTGTGAAAATCGTAATTATCACAAACATTGGAATTAAATTGGGTTTAGGAAAACGCAATTATCACAAGCCCGTTGAAATTTTTGTTAATCAAAATTTTGTGATGGTAAGTGCAATTCTCACACATGGAATATGTTGGGCAATTATCACAAGTTCGTTGAAAATTCTATTTTTCACAATATTGTGATAATTGCAATTTTCAAGCATTGGAAGCGTTGTATTTTGTCAAAATTACAATTATCACTAGCATGCGGAAAATTCTAATTTTTGTAATTTCGTGATAATCACAATTTTCCAATTTTAGAATCAGATGCTCACAAAACGAAAATTATCACCGAATCAATTACAGACAAACCCTAAAAAGAAAAAGTAATAGAGACCATATATGTACAAAACTCATAGTCATAACATTGATACATGAAGAAAAGTAGAAATCAATAAGGTCAAATCTTACTGATGTAGTTTGCATAGAAAGATGATATTTGCAAATATTCAATCAACAAATGTTTAAAAGAAGGCATGAAAGTTAGGGTCGCTGCAAGACATGCCCAAAAACAAATCTAGTTGAACTCAATCCACACGTCAAAGTATTCCTTACGATTAACTCTTGGATCCAGTTAGTGTAGCATCTCCAAGCTTAGATGAGTAGTAAACGTGAGTTGGTGTTGCTGTACTCGTCCCAATCCTGCCTCGAGATTATGACAATGATGTTGTTTTACAAACAAAATTTAGATTGCAAAGGCCTTCTTGTATTGCTACGTACCTTACTTTTTTATTGCTACTATTGTGAACACATCTTCTTTATGATAAGTAAGCTTAATTTAGAAATAGCATTGATGTTGAGATTTGTCAAGAACAAAAGTCCAATACTATGGCGTTCTTTTATTTTATTATGAAATTATGGATGAGAAAAATATGGAGGAGAGAAACCGTAATAGCAGGAAATATGAAGAATAGGTTATAATGAAGGAGAATTACCTAAAATCATGGTAACAAACTATTTGAACCGTAAAAATTGTAGAATATATTTTTTTTA
>JAJJMA010246318.1:0-14970 GCA_023529015.1 Papaver nudicaule
GATGGCTTTAGTACCTTGAGTGCTTATGCAGATTTTCTACTCGTACAATAGGTGTGCTACTTTTCTTATGGTTTGTTTTAGTTCCAGCTCTAGCATGGAGCTGATGGTCTCTACAAGAATCACACGGTGTTGTTTCGGCTGGGTGGTGTCTTCTTCTCAACAGACAAGGCTATTCCTGTGGATAGCCATGGCACATGAAGGCTATGATCTTTTGGTCACCTTCTTAAGGGTGGTTGTTGTTGTTCTTGCTTGTTTCATTTGTGTGTTTGCTAATGTCAGTTGCCCATGTATTGGGACTGATATGAAGGCATGGAGCCTCTTTGTAATGCACTTCAGATCAATATAAATCTCTAAGGCTCTGCCTGACCTTCAAAAAAAAAAATATAGCCTACTAGACATGCCTAGTAGGCCACCAGAAATCGAAAATATTGGTCGGGGCCATTATACAGAAACAGAAATCAAGGCCAGGTCCTCCTCTAGAACCTATAGTAATAGTGGCCTGGTCATTCCACGTCAGTTAGAAAATCAGGCCTTCCAATATAGGAATCTAATTGGCCAACAATCAACGCTTTGGCTCTCTTGGCCATTGTATCAGCTGCGAAATTAACCTCCTTGTAAGCATGTTCAAACTTGATCTCTTGGTAGTGCCTTTTCAACGCCATCCATTTAAGCTGCAAAAACCATGGCACATAGCCATTATTAAACGAGCTCATTACGCCTGCAGAATCTGATCTAACCCTTACCTTCATGTATGGCCATCTCTTGGCCCATTCCAAACCGTAGATAACTGCGTACACCTCAGCCATGTAGTTAGTGTTTAAGCCTAGGCCGACACTCAATGCGCCCAGCACGTTAGAATCAGAATTTCTGGCCACAATCTCAGCGGCAGATGGACCAGGATTGTCAATTGTGGCACCATCACAGCAAATCAGCAGCTCATCCATATCCGGTGGTTTAAACTCACATTCAATTGGTATGCTTTGCGTGAAAACCTTGTGCTTGACCCCAAAGAAATCTGCAATCTTCTTGTCGTCCATTGAATTGAACATACTACTCTTCAATCTGATTGAATTGTTCGAAATAATGCTAAAGACTCTAGTTTTGAACTTAATCTAATGGATCTTCTTATTTTCCATCTTCATAGCATTTGTTATTCGCCACAGCTTCACACACACAGTTATGTTGGCCACCAACCATAATTCACGCACCAACATACTATTACCTTCAGAATTCATCCATGTTGTCACCATACTTCTATCAGGCACAATATTAAAGATTGATTCAAGCCAGTCATAAGATCTTTGAGCAAATGCACAATCCCACATCAAGTGTTTTAAGCTCTCTTTACCACGGTTGCAGTTTAAGCAAACTGACATGTAAACAGCTTGGCGTAGCCAGGCCACCCTGTCATCAGTAGTGCGGCAATTTTCATGCATAAGCTTTCAATAGTTCGCCGCCAGTGTTGGATGCACACAACCATATTAGCTTAGTGATAGGTGTGCAAAACACCTATTCAAGAGTACCTAAATCGTACACTTTAGTCGACTTAAGCCTCGTACATTGTTTATTTTAACCGTTTTTTATTTTGCAGGTATTTTGAAATCATATTTAATAAAATGAAGCAAAACGACTCAATTCACAACTTGGAGTCATATGAAGTTGGTGGTCTTGAACACAAGAAGGATGCAAGCTCAAAAGTGTCGCAAACATGAGTTATTGGAGGCTTATGCAGAATTGAATTTAGGGCATACAGCATGAAAGGGGGCAGCTTGGTTATCTCCAACCACCTTCAGACGATAAGGGGCACCCAAAGTATGGCCCAATTTCTTAAACAGGGCCAAATTCAGTTCGTCTTTTTGTTTCAGTTGCAGCTGGGCTGCGTTTCTGTGTTTGTCTGGCCCAGTTGGAGTTGGGTCAAGTCTTTTGCTGGGCTCAGGAGTTTTGATGGGTTTAGGAAAGGTATTTGGTTTCCTAAACTAGGTTGGAGTTGATATAAAAGCAACTCGTGAGAAAAGTACAAGGGGGAATTTTTTACTGTTCACGGACGGGACTGTTCACAGACGTCGGGGGTTACTGTTCACGCCGGGGGTTACTGTTCACGACGGAATTTACTGTTCACGGCGAGGGTTTTGGCACGGATTTCGAGGTGGAACCTTGGGAGAAAGATTGGAGCGTCGGGACAACGGGTTTTTATGCTTTTTCATATTTCTTTATTATTTTCTATGGATTTCAATAAAGCTATGAGTAGCTAAATTTCTTTATATTGGTTAGGGATGTAGTCAGATTTTACAGACATGCTACTTGATTAATTTTGGAGTTATAAATAATCTTTTCATCATCGTTCTTATTTTACTGCGCGTATGAATGCATGATTGATGTATTGCATTAAGATTGAATATTAATTGATTTAAGTTGCAAATTAAATTAGTTTATGTTCATATCTATAACTAGAATTAGGTTTTGAGATACGAAATCGTCGACGAACCTTTTCACAAGTAGTACAATATAATTTCGATTGCGGTGATAGCTTTTAGGAATTGTATGTAGAATATGACCTTTGTTGAATGAACTGCTCCCGGTAGTTCATTGCATTGATTAGCCTATTTCACAGATATTAATGCTCTTAGAGAGTTGAACTCAATTACTCGATGTGTTGAGTTATTCTCTACGTAGTATTCACACATTCATCGTTATGGTGTGTGATGACATTAGGAAATTCCGGAATATTTTCGCGATGATGTATTCTAGGGCTTTTGATTATGAGAGATTAAATAGAAACTCCAAATATTATTCATAGTGCATGTTATGTGATTGAAGATGAACCCTTAACCAATATTCTCGTCTCCTGATTATTTTCTACATTTACTTGCTTTTATTTTATTTTGCTTTTTCGTTTAAAACAACAAACATCCCCCCCATTTGGTTACTTTTAAGTTTTCAAATACAACTAATAAACCATATCTCTCTCTGTGGAACGAATCTGTTCTTGCCACTATATTATTTTATTTATTGTGAAGGTTAAGAACTGAATTATATTTGTGCGAATTCGACACACATCACTTAGCCTCTTCCATCTTATCTGGATATACACCCATCTTTTCTCTTAAGTAGATTCTAGCAGATTCAGTCATAAATTTACCATCCTTCTCCAGCGTCTATATTCTTCTATCCTTCTCATCCAAAACTGGTTTTGGAATTCAATCCAAATTGATGCCAGCTGCAGCAATTGCTGCTTTGTGGTTCTCTCTGAAAATCCAGTCACCATCTTCATTAATAGGCGCTAACCCTTCCAACATGCATGTCTCTGGACGCTTTTGGTAGTGCTAACATTGTGGCCAGCGTCTGTGGCCCATCCAATTATCATAGAACAGCGAAGTGTCATGACCATTGCCTATTAACACCCGTGTATTGTTATCAACATTTTCATAAATCCATCTCATGCCACCAGTATAGAAGAACGTAGCTTATAAAGAATCAACTCACCATAAACCTTCAAAAGTTTAGCCCTCATGTACTTGGCTTAGTAGAATTGTTGATATTCCACCAAAGCTTCATCAATATAACCTTGTTAACCACCTCCAATTGCGTGATGCCTAAACCACCCTGGAATAGAGGACTACACACCTTATCAAAGGCCACTGCAAACGCCTTCCTCTTTTCTGAATCACCTGTCCACAAAAAATTCTTAATGGTCGTCTCACATTTTTCCAACATCTTACTAGACCATCTATAAACAGCCATAGTATGTATAGAATAACTCGAGATCACATGTCTAACCAATATAATTATGTCTTCAAATGATAGCATCCTACCTTTCCAAACGCTCAATTGATCAGTAATCTTGTTAACAACTTCTTTGACGTGAATATCACGTACAGCACCAGGGCATAATTGCACCCCCAAATATTTGTCTAGAAATGTGGCCACATCGATTCCTAGTCTGTTAGAAATCTTGTCACGTATTCTATCATCAGCTCCACCAAAGTACAACCTGCTCTTAGCCTTATTTATCCTCTGGCCAGAAAATTTTCCATATTGCTCTAATAAATCAAACAAATTTCTCAAAGTACTCATCCTTCCTTGGCAGAAGACGATAATGTCATCAGCAAATAAAAGATGTGTAGGAGAAACATCTAGTAATCATATACTCCATCTTACGAGTTTTAAACAAGTTCTCAATATTTCTAGAGAGCACATCTTCAATAAGGAAAAAAAATCAAATGTGATAATGTATCACCTTTACGAAGGCCACGATTTATACCAAATAAGCCATCAGGGTCGCCATTCACCATTACAGAAATTCTAGCAGATTGTAAAATCTTCAACATCCATCACACCAACCATCAGAAAAGCCATACCTTTTGAAAACTTCAATAATAAACTCCCAGCTAACAGTATCAAAAGCTTGTGCAATGTCAAGCTTGAGCCCTACGTTACCTTTATCTCTTCTTTCTTCCAGGTCATTGACCAATTCAGACGCTAAGCAAATATTCTCATGTATATTTCTCCCTTTCATGAAGGCCACTTGTTCTTCAGATATGAATTTCTTCAAAACACTCCCTAGTCTTGATGCCAAGATTTTGGTGATGATTTTGAAGTAGAAATTACTTAAGCCAATTGCCCTAAACTTCTTCAAGTTGTTTGCTCCTTTATCCTTAGGAATGATCACGAGAAAACTTGAGTTCATCCCATTAGGAATAAATTTGCGCTGCCAAAGAAACAAAAGAGAGTTAGTTAAATCATCTTGAATAATATCCCAACATCTTCTAAAGAATAAGCCAGTGAATCCGTCAGGGCCAGGTGCACTTTATGCGCCCAAATCAAACACATCTTGCTTAATTTCCTCCACATTTGGTATGGCGTCCATTCTTGTACTCTCTTGATCAGCCAACTTCTCACGACCATAGTCAAAAAGGTGATCCAGGCCATCTGTATCTTCATCACAAGCATTTTCCACGACTGACGCATTAAACTTCTCTTTGTAGTTCGTCACAATATGATTCTTTAACTCATCTTTGTTACTAATAACCTCTCCATCCTCATTGACCAACGCAGTAATAAGATTTTGAGCTCTTCTAATCTCAATACTAGTATGAAAGTAAGCAGTGTTACTTCCACCATCCATGATCCAAGTTTCACGCGATTTTTGCCTAAGCATTGTAGCTAACTCAATTCTAGCTTCCATAGCCACTCTGCCTGACTCCTTCATAACCTCAAACAGCTCCAAACTATCTGGATCACGGTCTGAATTATCTTCATCAATCTCATACTTCATCTCAGCATTCTTCAAACGCACATAAATATTACCAAACACCTCCTTCCTCCATTTAATCAGAGACAGCTTCAATCTTTTCAGTTTTGCCATGAAAATAAAGCCTCTACTTTCAGAGATAGGTAGTGACCAATTATCTATAACAAATTGCATAAAACCATCATGCCTAAACCAAACATGTTGAATACGAAATGACGCATTCTTTGGTTTTTCCGTGACAACACTAAAACCACTCAGAGGTGAGTGATCTGACATGTATCTAGGAAAGACCTTATAACGCCAGTTACTGAATTTATTTAGCCAAGCCTCATTGACCAGAGCATGATCAATTCTCTCCACCATTCTCTTATCCCCAATTTGTCTATTGGTAAAAGTAAACTTCTTCCCAAAGAAGCAGGTTCAAACATCATTGGCTTCAATCCATCTTCGAAGCTCTTCAATGGTATTTGGATTCACAGGTCTTCCACCCTTTCTTTCTTCATGCCTTAAGACAATGTTGAAATCACCTAGTATAACCCATGTAACTCTCATACCACCAACACCCAACACATCCCATAACTTTCTTCTGATCACACGAAATACACTTGCGTGAACAACACTAATGAAGTTACCAGCATGTTCAATCGTAATAACTTGTTTATCAACTCGTACCACTCTTGGTCTAGGTATAGTTTGGTCCCAAAGAATCCAAACATTACCCTTCTTACCATTACAACATGATTCATTATTGATACAATCAAAACTATAGCCAGGCAAGCCCAACTGTTTTATTGTATCACTCTTACACCAAAGCATTCGCTCAACTATGCCAATTATTTCAGGCTTCTGCTCAGCCACCATATCCCTAAGTTTAAGCCTGACTTCTGGTTTAGCCATACCATTTACATTCCAATAGAAGAGACGCATTAATATTAGTGTTTTCTGCCCGCTTAAGACCGGTCTTGTCATTCTTCTTTTCTTCTTCTTTGGTTTATTCTTCTTAACAAGTGGGATAACCAAATCAGGAGAATGTTAATCAGTTGGAGAATGTGGTCGTGATGGAATACCATCACTATTTTCCTCATTCCCAAATCGACTACTATCCCAAGTCATCACTCACTTCATCATCAGCATCGTCATCAACTTATTCATTATCTTTTACCTTATCTTCTTCAACATCATGGGCCATTGTATTTGTAAATTTTGCAGCAGCTTGATCAGTGGTTTCATCATGTTGTCATCTCCTTTCAGCTTCAATTATATTCATTTCATCCTCATCCTGATGTTGATGTAACTCAGATTGTTTCTTTCTCAACTCCTCATCCAATTCAGCTGACCTAGCCCAAGAACCAGGTTTAAAACCTTCTGAAGAACCAGTTTTCTTTTTATTGTTATTTTGCGTCGGGTTTCCATCAGCATCAACCTCATTATCATCAGAAATACCTCCATCGTCATCCTTGCTAAATCATCAGCATCACCAAGATCCTCTACTCCTTCAGAATCACTATCCTCACCACCAATATTACCATCACCAGTCAAACCATCACGCAACAGAGAAAACGTGTTATTCACAGCAGTCGTGTGTTGGTATAATATCCGCATAGAGACCTTATACCTAACAGCCAAAAGATTATAACTCATATCCTGAGATTTGTAGGGTAGTATTTATAATAAACATGATTCCGAGATAATAGGAATAGTATCGAGATTGATATATACACATTCTAAAACAAGATGAAGATCTAAGTATTCAATAAACTAACATTTCTTTGGTTACAAACTACATGGGAATTGTGCTTAGAGACCATAGGAGATTCATACTAACCTAATCCCACTCACACATCTTAAGGCTTAACAAAAATTCCAACCCTTACAATGGAGACCGAGCTCGCCTTTTATAGGCCGAACCGAAAGTGGATTACAACTAAGAAAACAATGTACATTATCACGGGGGTGTCAGTGGTTGTCGAGTAAGTCGGTGGCCTTCGGAATGTCTTCGAAGCGGTTTGTTATTCTCGGAGCCTTATCTTCGAATCCACCAATCGAGGATTACGAGCTTCTGGCTTCGAGCTTGTTGATACTAATTTTCCCATATCATACTACAAATAAAGATTGTTTAAAGGATCAATTATTCAGGTCGTTGGTGGCCTTTGTTCGTTAATAACCATGGATCTATTCAAGGGTTTGAACGTGTTATTGTTAGTTATTCAGAACCAAGTATGCTACCGACCATAATCGTTGGATCACCTTAGAGATGATCCAAAAAAATGGTGTAAACTAGGATTCTCACTCCAAGCTATCTGTGTGCCTACGTCCTCGGGGGTAAAATCTGTTGTTCTATTATGTGGAATCAGTAAAGTTTTCTCTGTTTTACACTATAAGTCACTTCAGTCTGTTATGGATCGAGGTATTTTGGAATCCTGTGGGTATTGCAACCAAACCAAGGATTCTTACTCCAAGCTATCCTCACAAAAATATGCGACCCCCTTTGCTGCTGAGGAGAGGGGGTATTTATAGTGTTCTTCGAGTACCGTTCTTTGCTATCCTTGGTTACTTCGGGACTTCGACGCACCATGCTGAGTCATGATTCCGCGTTCCACCGCTCCTTTATTCAATCATCTTCCTCCACCTTATCCCTTGGGGTTATATTCTGCTACCTTGAGTCGCTTCGTTCTCTTGATGCTCTGTGGTCTGATCATCAATCCTCGGTAACCGCCCTTATCGTCCAATCCTGGCTCGTTGTAGTGATTCGTGGTAGATTTTGTTGTATTATTGCGCTGCCGGCTTCTCATTGGTCTAGGTTTATGTTCCCCACCGTTGGTTGGGCCTATCCCCGCTCGACAAATGATTTTTGTAACAATGTCCATAGCATTTAATGTGGTGTGACTGCTACTTGGTGTGCCTGCTTTCTCCTAGTATCGAAGGTTGGTGATCTTCTAATCTCCTCCTTTGGATTTCACCATCTCGTTATGAGATAATGCCTCCTTTGGACATGCTCCTGTCCTTCGCGACTCACGTCGTCCCTGTGTACGATCTTCGGAGATGGCGCCACGTGTCCATCCGAAATTATGTATTAACAGTTTGCCCCTTTTCTTTCAGTTATTGGCGTGGGCAATTATGGAAGAAAACCTCCGCCTATGCCGCCATTTTCAAAATAATGGTGGACCCTTCCTTCACGCTTGTCGTGGTATTGTGGGAGTTCGTGTTTTTTGTGATTTCTATAAATGATGGGTTAGAGATACGATCTTCATCTTCTTCGGTCACAGCCTTCCTTTCTGCATGTTTCCTTATTATCATTAATTACTGGTTCTTCATCTCTTCTTCTTTTGTTTCAAGCTTTCCTCAAATCCCGATGACACGAAAGCCATCAAGTTCTAAGTCTAAGTCTTCCTCCAAGAAGTCGAAAGATGCTGTTATGGATTCGATTGTGTCTTCAGTTGTTCCTTCTCCATTGCAAACTTTTCATCGTCTTTCGAGTTCTTCTGGTGATGTTGAGAAAAATCCTTCCACAGTTGGTGATGGTCTTGTTCCTGCAAGAGAAAATAGGGGGCTCAACTATGAGCTGGAGCACATTCGTCCTTCTGAAGATGATAGTTATCGTCATTGGAGTCTCGCCAACATAAAGAAGTATTTTGGCTTAACTCATTTCGACATTTCCTTCTTCGATGGTGATGTTGATGTTTTGACCGAGGATATGATCAGGAGCTTCCCTTATGATGAGAACTCCCTGCTCATCGTCGTTGGTCAGTTAGCTGTTGGCCTCGTCCTTCCTTTGTACGACCCTGGCGACACTTTCTTTATTGACGTCCTCTCTGATCGAGACAATCCTTCCTCGTGTCAGCAATTCGTGGTATACAACAGTATAATAGTACTTTCTTCGTGCTTTGTACGAATGCTGGCTTCGTGCTAGTGGTCGTACTCGCATGAGATGTTATGATCTTTTCTCTTTAGCAATGGTTCGTCAGGAAGATTATACTCCTCAAAATTTCAACTTGACCTGGGGGGATTCCGTTCAGAACTCTAATATGGTGCCTTGGTTTGTTGGTCTTCGTCAATTTGCCCCTTCTGCTAACCAAATCCGCGATAAGGTTCCTCTTTTGTTGGATGACTGCGACGACCCCGACTTTTCTGTTATCCCTGGGACAGCTGGTCTTCCTTTTCCTGAAGATCAGAGGCTTCGTCTAAGTCGTGACCATCGGTGGATGCGTACTTGAAAAAGCAGGGGTACAGAAATACAACCAACTTTTCGTTTGGGCTCGTGAGACTTATGGTCAGATCTGGACGATCTCAAAAATCAATATCCAGATCCATTAACCTGAGTTTGGATCACAAGGATCAGTCCAACGCAAGACAGGGTCTTGGTAAATCCAAGGGATGGATTGAGGACAACGATCAGGTTTATTAATAACGTATTTTTTGTGTTTGCTTTAATTATATAATCAGAGAATAAAATGCGGAAAGTAAAGCACACAAGACACTAGAGATTTTTTTAACGAGGAAACTACGAACTGTAGAAAAACCTCGGGACCTCGTCTAGATTGAACACCGCACAGTACAAATTGTCTACAAACACTAGCCTACTATAAGACTTCGGTCTGGGATGTAGCAGAGACCAATTCCAACCCTCAAAGCGAACTGGCTACTGTCCCACTCCTTACTCTCTAGATCCCCCACAGATCGTCACGCATTTGATTCCCCTAGCTGACATCCTTTACAGGCCTAGGAGTTGCTTTAACCGCTGTTAAAGGCTTGTGTCAACAATTCCGGCTTTGCAACCTCAATTATCGACTGTATGTTTGAACTGTCCTCTATCAGTTTGACATACACAAAGTGACTTCCTTCGGATTGCTCCAGGTCATACGGAAATCTACTTACAAGCGGGGGCTGACAAGTAAACCGAGTAAACTATGCCCAACTTGTCTCTAGTTGTACACGAAGAATCACTTAAGAAACTTATACAACTAGATCTAACTAGGTCTTACAACACCGAGTGTAGCCGTGCGTTGCTTCCTTTCGAAACCCTGTATGTAACGTATCAGTTCTTGAATTGCCTTATATCTGAAGAGAAGGACTGTAGAATAGACAAGAACGTGATCAGGTTACCAAGGCTACAGGTTACTCCGATTTCAACCACTAAGGTCTCAATCTCCTACCTGTGCTTCCTAACTCTCAAGAGAATTCTTTATAGTCGTAGGTAAATCCCAAGAGGAACTGCTACCTAATAGAGGATGACTATACCACAACAAGCATTCACCGAGGTGAAAAGAGTTTTACGATCTCTTCCCTAAGGAATCTTCACGTATGCTTGATGCTTGCGGTATTCGTCCTTAGACACCTCTATTTATAGCACTCAATAAGATAGGTTGCTTTGGAATAAAGCAACTAGTTTCTTGTTCCACAAGTTTAGGAAACCCTAACTTGCAAACCAAGTAACCTAGGTTTATCTTAATTGGAAATCTTTTATCATTTATCTGCCAAGTGTTTTGCTAGCTCAAAAACACTTCAAGATAGAGATCCAACATACCAGAGATAATCTTTATCTTATTGACACATTGAGAACTGTTAGATGGACCACAGAAGATATTTCGTGATAACCAAGTCCAACTAAGAGATAAAGGAGTTCAGAGTTTAACCCGAGTGAAAATCTCAGAGAATATTCACTTAGGACGGTTCGCAAACCGTCCATCTGAATCACAGCCAAAAGTATCGATTTTGAGGTTCACGTAGGTACGCGTACAAAATGACACTTTGGAACTCAGGAGAATTTCCGAGTTTCTGTTCACGTACGGTTCGGGAACCGTCCGACATTCAGATTAGGGTTTAACTGGATCCGCTGGAAGTCTGGGCTTAACCAGTACTTAGACGTGTTAGACGTCCTCAGCTGTAATCCACTGGACTCTTGCTCAAGAGTACTCCTTTAGATTCACCCTTATCCAACAAGTGATTTGCAAGCAAACCATTGCAATGGACAAATGGTATCGAATCTATCTCATGCATTCTTGTAACCTTAGTATTTGCGGTAACAAATACCAACATAACACATGGTCATGTAGACAAGAACACGATCTCAATCGCTATTAATATCACTACTAAAGTAGCCGACTATTTCGAAAGATAGAGAAAGTAGAATAGAAGAATTTCCACAATAGTCATAACTCCTACTAACCTTTTGTCGATGAAGAATAATTGATGTCTTCTTTGTCTTCAAGGTCTCTACTACTTAGTCTATATCCCAATTCTGAAATCTAAACTCTAGTAGGCTAAATCAAGAATTGTGTTTTGACACCTAAAACTGACAACCAGCTTGACATACCAACGCTAGTAGGTTTGACCGGGCAATGCCCTAACAATCTCCCCCTTTGGCAATTTTAGTGACAAAACCAATTTACATATGGATTCAAAAGATATACAATTAAGTACTAACCAGATGTATCTTGATTTCTTGAATTCTTCAACTTCTCCCTTGAGTCTTGATGTGTTCATTGAACTCTTGTTGATGAATCCGTAGACAGCAACTACAACATATCTAGCTCAAACAACCACAAAGGTACGCTCAAGCTTAAATGGGTTAATATGCTAATCCTACATGTTGTTTGTGCAAAGAGTAAGAATCTGAGCAAACTTTAAAGTCCGTGTATCAAAACTTTTAAAGTGATTCTACTCATTCCTGATATGAAGCTTCTTCTCAGCTTTAATTACTCCCCCTTTCTTGATAATTTGAAAAAGCACAACAAGTAAGCACATGACGTTCCCCCCCCCTATGGTTATGCACCACAAGAACAAGAACCATATGTATTCTCCCCCTATTTGTCACAAAAATATGACAAAGTAGTTCGAGACTAGGGTTTCATAAACCTATGAGGATAGGTTAAGCTAAGTACTCACATACCAAGTTTAAAGATGGTATAACTAGAAGATCCAAACGAAGATTCCTGAGTTCTCATCTTTTGGAGAAATATAGATACACTTTTCTCCTAATATTCCACAACCACGCTCCCCAAAAAGATTTATTATTAAGCGCAAGTTCAAGTTAAGAACTCTCCCCCATGTGGTGTTATTTTATAAAGAACAACTTACAAAGTCTAACATGGACAGACACAATTTAATGTTATCCAGTTTTGTTTTGTTTACAATCTCTTTCCCTTAGCCAATTTTTTTGGAAAAGAGTATATGATTCCGAGTTTGTGAAAACCCTAAAATCATACAATCAAAAGTTTCTTGATCATGAGAAAAAGCATAACTTTTGTAAATAGACATAACTTTGCGTCACTACCGAGGCAATGTAAAAAGCTATGTGTTGCAATAAGATTGAGGTAGACAAATCAAGTATTGCAAACATCATCATTAATAATCATCTAAAAAGAACTTTTATTAATGAAATAAAGTAGTACATGCTTGAAAAACTCTAAAAAGCATGAAAAGGCAAACTACTTATAGATATAGTTTATATTCCTTAGGCAAAAGTAAGAACAAGTTCTCACAAGGAATCAACTAATCTGATTGAAAGAACAGACTTATTGCTTGAAGTAATCAAGGTTCTAAGTTGTTCTTCGATGGTTTCAACTATCTTGATTAGATCATGGAGGCTAGTATTCACATGATTTGCAAGAGTACCCATCTCACCAGCAAAGTATTTGAGTTGTTCAAGTACTTCATCCATCTTTTTATCAAGATGAATTTTCTTTCCTGTAGGAGCAAGATCTTGTACAGTAGGATGGCTGGCTTCATTATCAGATGATTTTATACGAATCTTCTTGTTTGGGAAGATAATTGTCCAGGTTTCTTCTCTTTTTCCTCCAGAGTCTGTCATCTTGATGTAATCTTTTGATCTCAAGTTTAGAGATTTAAAGGATTGGACAAAGATTTTTCATGAGATAAAATCTCTCCTTTAAAGATAAACATCAATCAAGATTCTGGAATAGCAGAAACTTTCCGAGCGGTTCGGGAACCGTACGGTCTTTTAATCTGACAAAATTTCCGTCTGATCTCCCCCTTTACAGACTCCCTAAATCCTTATGCAGTGTTTCTATTGTTATCAGGATTAACTTAACAACTGAACTGCGCACAAGAATTTAGTGAGAGGAGGATACTGAACTCCTTGGTGACAAGGATATCAGCTTCTTTCGTTTTCTGCTATTTTTCAAGGTGTTATCAATGGAACTTGATTTTGCACCTCTATTCCTCGGTTTTCCTCCTGTACCACATCTAGTGTGATAGGATTTTTGATATGGGATCTGACTAGCTCCTTGACTTACATTATAAAAAGTACCAGACTCCTTTTTTCCTTTCTCAACCCATACCTGTACCGGATTTTTGAAAGAATTTCTTCTCTCAGGTTGTTGTTTAACCCATTTTCCATGAGGCTTCACAGGATGACCTTTACCTGTTTTTCTCTCATGTCACATTCTTTGAATCTGGGTGAATGTGTTTTATGAGAACTTCTGCCACTTTTCTGTGGAGAGTTACTCCTTACTGGCTTTAACTTCTTAAAAGTATCAGACATAGTTTTCGTTTGAGAAGATTTTTTCTTTTCCAGGTTGGGTTTCTTGATCTTAAGACATTGGGTATTGATGCCTTCGCTCAATTTCTTGAGGAGATCTGAATCCCATTTTTTATCTTTTTCTAACAATTATACCCGATGAAGTGTCGAAGAAAGTTTTCTACTTTGTTCTTCCTTTTCTTGTTCAAGAATTCGTCATCTTTCTTCAAGTAACTTGGTAACCAAGTACCCTTTGTTTTTTAGAGAAACAGAACTCATTACTGAATTCTTATTATCAGGACTTGATGGGGAACCTTCCTTATGTACAGCAAAGAGAGTCATGTTTTGAGCATTCTCTTTTACGGGATTCTGCTTTTGTGTAGCATCAAAAGCTTTGACCTTTCCACAATAGTCTTTATTTGGACATTCGGGAGACATATGACCGAATCCAAGACATTTGAATCATTGTGGCTCATTGTCATTATCCCAATCTTTGCCTTTTGATTGAGGTAGATTGTTGTACCTCCTCCTTCTACCTCTCAGAGCTCTTCTCATCTGTTGAATAAATAATGCAAGGTCATTGTCTTCATTATCTGTCTCATGAGATGAGCCTGTTTTCATAGCTTTCAGGCCAACTGTATCCTTTTGACCAGATTGTCTTTCATGATCAAAGATTTTTAGTTTGGCAACAAGGTCACTTCTTGTTATATCTAAGCCATGAACTTCTTGGATGGCATGTTTTTTCGATTCGTACCTTGAGGGTAATGACCTCAAAATTTTACTCATAATGTCCCTTTCTGGAATAGCTTTACCTAAGGTGTGACAGGCATTCACTATCTCAGACAATTTGTGGTTAAATTCTTCAAAGGTAACATCCTCAAGCATTCGAAGGTTTTCCCAGTCATACATGAGGTTTTGAAGTCTAGCTTCTTTTTCTGCTGAATTCCCTTCGAACATGTTCCTTAATCTATTCCAAGCCTCGTGAGAGGTTTCACATGTGGCCACGTGATGGAAAAGATCAGGTGTAACTGCATGAATGATACCATTAAGCCCATCATAGTTTTGCTTGGCGGCGAGTGTTTCCAGGTCATTATAAACCGCTATGTCTTTGAGGACAGTTTCACCGTCAACTTGAATAGTTGGTGGTGAATCCCTTTTTGACATAAAGCCAAGTTTTGAAGTCTCGGGCTTGCAAAAACGAAGTCATTGCAGTCTTCCACCATAGGTAGTTTGTGCCATC
>JAJJMA010246318.1:48665-65270 GCA_023529015.1 Papaver nudicaule
ACCACTAATATTCGTTCAGGCTAACAGATGAATATGAAGATAGATGAATCAATGGTTAAATTGCATTACTAGCTACAAGTCTCAAGATCATCAAATATGCAGATGTTTAACATGGGAACCTTTTAGGAAAAATACCCTGACAATCCTTGATTATGTTAACTAAGTTACACCAATAAGGATGAAACTAACTTACCTTATTACACATAAAAAGGAAGAAGCATGGATTTTTTTAAATCTGAGGAACGTTTTGGTTAGAACTAGCAATTGGATGCACACAATAAACTAATCTTTATGAATTGATGACCATAATAATTATGAACACAAATGCCTGGATCCAAGTGCCGAAAGAACAAATATATGGAAGGTACTTATTTTCATTGAAGTGGGGCAACAAAAAAATCTCATTTCTAATTAATGCATTTCCAGGAGCAAAGGCATGAGTTTACAAATGCATATGTACAAAAACAACTATCAAATATAAAGAAGACCAGTCTATGTACAATACATTACTATGCTACCCTGCACACGAATTATGAATGCCTTGCGTGCTAGGGTGGGTAAAAATCTAAAAGGCCATATAAACGCGTAAATTACTATGAGGATATCCAGTAACACTAGTGTACATGATCAAATATTCATAGGGGGACTCCACGGCGACAACACTTGTCCATCATATGTTCTTCCAGAGTTTATATACAACCCGATATAGTAAAATTGTTAGTGAAACGTCTGCAAAGAAAGCTTAATAAGCAAAAAGAGCAAACGTCAAGACATAAAGACTGCTCAACAGAAACTTGCAACTAATAGAGAGCAGAGAAACACATATTTGTAATTCAGAAAAGTAAAAAATATGACACAGATTTTCAAATGGTAAACTAAAACAAGCTACGTCCAGAAATGAGTCTTAGGAAATGAACAGAAACTGTTTACAAGTAAACTTTTGCGTGTTAAATGAAGTAATATTGCAATCTAGCTGATGTGTACTATCAAATATATAGATGCAACAATTGCACAATAGTCTAGAATGTTAGCACTTTCTATAATGTTTATCCTACTACCAATCTCTGTATGCAAGGATATAACCAGAGTGATTGAACTATTTTTTATTTTACCAAAATTCCATAACAACGCAAATTCATCGGGAGAAACAAAAAACAAAAACATGAGAAAATGAAGAAGATATTAGAGGCTTACAAAGAATGAAGAAATATGCTAACTTTAATCTACTGATAGGATGGCGAATAAGATCTGTAACCATACATTATACACAACAATTTGATAACTCTAAAAACGAGGAATTGACACCATCTTTAACTAAAAAGCCAACACAAGATTACCAACCGATCCATAAAATTTCCCGTCTGGCAAGCTATTTAGTCACAGCCTAGACACTAGAGACAGAGAATACAAATAACTTATCTTAGGGTACCTATTCTTGAATTCAAAGAAAATCAAAATTAGAACAATAAACTACCATAATTCCAAAGAAGAAAACCCTAAAATTATAAAGAAAATTCACTGATTTCAAAGTTGAGCAAATTAGTTATCACATCTATTAACTGAAAACGATTCCAGAAGGATAACGACTTCATACTCGCACCAGGTAAAAACCCAAAACGCTTGAACTTAATCAATTATGGTTTGCCCTAAATCAGTTCACCATCGAATTGGTTTGCCCTAGATCCATAAGAAAACACCCATTTTATTAAACAAAATCAATTTAAAAAAAATAAAATAACCTAATCTCAAAACAACAAAAGTCCCCAAAATCGCAGTTATGAAGCTGCTGTAGACCTGTGAAATGAAATCGTAGTTACCTTGAAACATAGAGATAGCAACACTTGTTGTTTTTCGTGTTACTCAAATACTAACCATACAAAAAAAAATAGAGATCTAAAGAGAGACAAAAAAAAAATTACTGACAAACTGGAACCTACGGTTCAACCTCCGAAGGAAAATTGAATCAAATCGAAGTTTGAACGCTGGGAAGAAGTGGAAGGTCGATCTGAACGCTGAGAAGAAGTGGAAGTTATGTAGATCGTGGAAGAATAGAAGGTGGGTTAAGATATTAGAGTAATTCTAACTTTTTTAATCGTGTTGATGAAAATGCGTAGTTACTCATATTAGACACGTGTTGACCAATTCGTGTCCAAAGGGCTAAAAACTGGTCACGACAACATCGTCATCCGTGACTAACAAACCTTTAGACACGATTTTAGCTATTACCGAGACTAGGACAACCGTGACCGAAGCCCATATTTGTACTAGTGACACGAAGACATCATCAAGGACTTCATCAACAAAGGTTAGTAAAGATTGAAGTTTCCTTAAACTCTTGTTATTATTGTCTCTATCTATCGAAGTAATGAACTCACTATGTGGAACAATGCTTTTGACGGTGAAATTACATAATTGTATATTAACCCGAGGAGATTTGATCCATATGATCATATTGAGGGAAACCTTTGACCTTTGAGTAGGTCTTCATGTTGTAGTGAATGGAAATACGAATTCAACGCTTCAGAATCACTTGATTCCGTTGTGTAACGAAGAAGTTATGAGTGATTTATTGAAATTGAAAAGCGTGGCTAAAAGCTGAATACGGGAAAAGGAATAGGAAGCTTCTGGAATCTTCTAGAACAATTAGGTTTTTCCGGTCGTGTTTCTGGGGTCCATCTCCTAGGTACGACGGCCCACTCTCACACGTGAGTCGTGGTCCGTTCTGATTAGGTTTTTGCTACAATTATCTTGTTTAAAGGATAAGTTTTGTAGAATATCTAATAGTCAAGGGATAAGGTTTATCCTTTCACAATTGTGATGAAACCAAAACTCTTGAAGATTATCCAACAGCTTGATGGATAAATCTTATTTGATTTCCATATATTTATTTTTGTGGAAATCTTATCTTGAGGTAGTTATAATCTATCAAACTCATGTTAGATAAACTCTACTTGGTATCTACAATTTAAAGGTGTATAGGTTCATTGTGTGCAAGTTAAGTAATGGGCGTGTTTACACGGTCACTAGCTAACTTGTTGCACAAGGAATCTTAGCTTTATCCTTAAGCAACCATTCACTATAAATAAGCATACATGTAGTTAACAAACCATCCCTGCTTGTGCGTGTGCTACATAAGGTTGTTCTCTGCTATTGTTGTTCTTCACGAACAAGGTGAGAATTACAAAAGACTTTACTTGGGGATTGTAAAGCCAAGTTTAACTATCTTTCTTCTCTAGATAGTAGGAACTTGTATCCAGGTAAACCATTATAATCCTTGTCTATTCTACGGTCCTTCTCTTCTGCAATAAGGTCATTCAAGGATTATAGGTTGTAAACCCTAAATTGATAGATACAATCTATTTTGTATATCAGCTTTTGTTGGTAGACATATAGATTAGAGATTCTGCAAGATATCGCTAGGTTTTCTAGTTATTCTTGTAAGAATACAATTAGGTCATCATGGTTCTCGTGTAAACCCTAATTGTGTGTTTTTGATACCTGACCTTGTGGACGGTTCCTCAAAGCACAAAACAAGTTTTCCAAAACCTTGATTATATCTAAAGGGAAAATTGTTCTTTACGTATTTTCTGTCGAAAGACGGTTTGAGTACCAAAAAAGCCTTTAACAGCGGTTAAAGCAACTCTTAGGCCTTAACGTACATTAGCTAGGGGAATCAAGTGCGTGGTGATCTATGGGGGATCTAGAGACTTAAGGAGTGCGACAATATCCAATTCGCTTGGAGGGCTAGAGTTGGTCTCTGCTACATTCCAATCCGAAGTATGATAGCAGGTTAGTGTTTGTAGACAGTTAATATTGTGTAGTGTTTAAACTGGACGAGGTCCCGGGGTTTTTCGGCTGGATTGCAGTTTTCTCGTGAACAAAACTTCTGGTGTCTTGTGTGCTTTCCCTTCCGCGCATTTATATCTCTGATTATATAATTAAAGCGACACAAGTCATACGTTATTCATAACCTGATGTTAATTCCAAATCTTGAATAAAGATTTACAGAGACTTGTTTTTGTAGGAATTGATCACTTGTGATCACAACTCAGGTTATACAGATTTGGATATTGAAATTCAGTTTGTCCAGATCTGACCGTAAGTCTCACGAGCCCAAACGAAAAGTTGGTTGTATTTCGGTACCCCTGCTTTTTCAGGGAGGAAGAAATGGTGGATGTGCCTGCGGCAGGGGCGAGAATCCAATTGAAGGAAGTGGCGAGATACTAGAGGGTAAGAAAAAGGAGAATCAAAGTGAGAGGGTTCAAGTCAAAGAGACGAAGGAGGAATCTTTAAAGAATTCTGCTGAAACTGGTGGTGATGGTGATGGTGTTGGCAAAGGTATTAAACCTGAAAATCGAACTGTCACCAATGATGTCTAGGATGCTCCTGAAACTGATGATGCCCATGTTGAGGAGATTTCCGAATATACTGCATAAAAGATGTTACATTCCTTATGTTATCTTTGTAATTTCCCTTGCCCAGTCTTTCCTTTGTGTTTTCAAATTGCACTACTGAAGCTTTGTTTTTTCTTTGTCGTCTTTTTTGTTATGCTTTGTAAACTATATATCATTGAGCATGTCTTTTGCTCTCTTTCGTAATGGAGTTGTCGTTGTTTTTCGCAATCTCGTTTTATTCTTCTTCGATGTATTGCTTGCCTAGCAACTCGTGATCATGCACGAAGTTTACCTTGCAAATTTTAGGCTCCTAAGGTTACTTAGAGTGCAACTCTGGGGCTTACTTCGACGTGTGAGATAGTAAACCAAGCTAGTGGGGGCTTACTGATCACTCTTCCCAAAGGCTTTGAGCTACTTGCCTGGTTTATAGCAAACACTGGCTACCGAGACAATACGTACCCGTTTTGCCTCAGTACATTAGGTGGGTATCGAGGATATTAAGTATCTTCCGATAGGATATGGTGGTGTCCTGATAACCCGTTTAGCCTAAGTAAAGTAGGAATTCCAATTCCAACAGCTCGACTCGGATCGTGGGGATCGCCGGACTACTTCGTATCAACAGATACTCGGTCTATCAATATCGATTCGATCCGAGATCTAATATTGAGAATGCTCATTCTTATGATGAACGATCTCAAGAAGAAGACTTTAGTGAGGTTGTTGTGAAACCGAATGCCACCCAAGATATACCAGTTCCTTAGTCTAGGAGGACAATATAGAAAACTACAGTCTCGAGCGATATCATTTGTAAAGTAGCAATGAAATTCATACAAAGGGCTTCTTTAGAATGCGAGGATGACATTAGTGGCTTTCAGATACGTCTTTGGTAATGAATGTAAGTTCGATTTCGAGGACTAAATCCTTTTCTAGTGGGGCAGACTGTAATATCCTACCATTTTATTTTTACAATCCTAAGAGTTGGATATCTAAACTTGGGTGGAAGCCCAAACCCTATTAGTAAAGTCCATGGGAGATTGAAATAGACATATATCTTGTGTTGGGTTTTAAGTAAAGTATCAAAATAAGGGTTAGTTATTCTTTCACGTTTAGGAAGAGGCAAGAGAAATTTTTGACGGCAGAAGAAAGAGAGCTAGCAAAGAGAAAGTTTGTGATTTAAAGAAGGTAGGTTGTCGTGTTCTTAAGAGCCTTAGATACACATATATGGATTTCTTGATTGTACTTCTTCATAAAGGATTATCATCATTAGTGATGTTGTAAATGTTGTTTTAATCTAATTAGGGATTTAGAGCTTTTATTTCAATCGGTTGTGCTGCGTTGTCGTCTCAAGCGATTTAAGGCAAGTTTGCTTTGTCTTTGTGATAGGACAGATTTAAGATTTAAATTGGGTTATATAGCTTGTGTTTATTGTGTTGATTTTTGTTTGAAAACCTAGTTTAGGAATTGAATTTCTAAGTTATTCACGAAATTGTTGCGTCTCTCATGTAAACCTAGGTAGTGTTCATATTATAAAACAAAATCTAACCGTTAGAAACTCATGAAATTTTTATATGTTATGCATAAATATGTCAGGAAGTTACGTTTAAAATTTCATGATGATCCGACCATTAGAAGTATCAGAAACGACAATGTACAGAGAACTTTGCCCAGTTTTTGCAGAAACTGAATAACTGTTTGGAAACCTAGAATTCTATAGGTTATCCTTTATAGAATTGAGTGATTTTTTCTAATATGAGGAACCCACTTTTGTGTAGTTTATGCCATTAAAATTTGAAGAGAAACCGATTATGCTAAGTACCTCAAACGGTGTGTGTTCTACAGACCTACCTATACTCGTGTTTGAATTCAGTTCGGAGCTTGTGCATGGAAAGGGTTGCAACCTATTTTGTAATCATCAATTGTGTTAATTCTAGTGAATGAATCATGATTTAAATCATAAGCAATAGGTGAAAGAATCAAACCATGTTTTGCTTGCCTTTTCATTTCACGTATAGTTAGCTATGTAGGTGGTCGATATAGTCCGTACATATTGCACCAAACATGTTTTATTAATTATTTATCTTGTTAAAAGTTTAGATTGCTGGTGTAATTAAAATGTTCTTGTGGATTTAATGATGTGATTATATATTAGGGATTGCCTTACTTCTTAGAGGACATGATGATTAGATACTATGAAAATTGGTTGATAGTTTGATATTGTCGTGCTGGGTTTTTTGGAAATAGATTGGGAATCATTAGTTAGTTGTCTCAAAGGAACTAATTAATTAGCTCATCCAAGTGGACAAGTCCAAATGTCAGACTTGCAAGGTCTAATTCTTAGATGTATTTTCGCAGTAGTAGTATACAATGGGTACTGTGTGACCTTAGATCTCCATTATGGTCATGGGTGGATTGATGAATGAAAGAATTGTTTTAGTGGCTTAAGTTTAAAGTCCAAGGTCTAAATGTGCTTGAAATGGGTCAGGTTATGTGTTGGACCTGACCAACGTATTTTAAATCCTTAAATGGTATATAGGGTGTGTCATGTTGTATTATTTATGCTTTCCAAAAAGAAATGGGCAGCTGGATTTGATGCTTTGATTGATCGGTGTATGCAGTATGTCTGATTACATCGTATCAAGTCTGTGTCGCTATAAACACGCGACCTGAGTTTGTCTCTTTCGTAATGATGTATGAGATCAGTTTGATTACATCATTATTAGTTTAAGAGAAATTTTGTATTTGGGTCGTAGATTTTGGTATAGTAGAGGATTTGCGTCGTAAGTTTGTCCAGTGATAGTTTTGGGTCGCTTGACCGTTACGTCGACTGGTCAATTCGGCAAACCGTTAACAAAATGAAATCTCATCACAACCGTCGGCTGCAGTGTGATCTGATCCATACAATTTAGGCGTATAAAATTCAGAAAAAACATTTTTTTTTTTGATTTTATAGATTAACAAATTCTTAGATTCCTCGTACTTCTTAGATTCCAATCATGAATCTAATATATCTTAGCTTCTTGATCATATTAACAAATATTGTGCAGTCACAATATCTACCTTCATATTTGCCTCCGTCTCCATCTTCTTCTCCAATTCCATCTGAATCATCCCCGCCTTCATGGAAAATTGAGTTTCCATATCCTTATCCCATTCCATCTTCTTCTCCAATTCCAGTTGCATCATCCCCACCTTCATGGACAACTGGGTCTCCATCTCTTTCCCGCATTCCATCTTCTTCTCCAATTCCAGCTGCATCATCCCCACCTTCAACGACAATTGGGTCTCCATCTCTTTCCCCCACTCCATCTTCTTCTTCAATTCAGCTGCATGAACCCCACCTTCAACGACAATTGGGTCTCCATCTCCTTCCCCCACTCCATCTTCTTCTTTAGTTTCAGCTGCATCATCCCCACCTTCAACGACAATTGTGTCTCCATCTCCTTCCCCCACTTCATCTTCTTCTTCAATTCTAGCTGCATCATCCCCTTCACGATAGATATTCCATCGATATCTAATTTTAATCCAATGGCTCATATTTCAACTCCTATATAAACTCAAACATGTTCTTCATTTTACTCACACCTTCTCTCGATTTTCTCATATCTTCTCTCAATTTCATCCGAATTCATCAATTTTTTTTCATAATGTCAAATCCTTCATCTTCTACTCCGTCATCTCCACCCATAGATGAAATACTAGTAAGTTTATCTCAAAAGAAACAAAAAGAAACTTTTTGGCAAGTTCAACTCCTCCTACTCGATCCGTAGATGAGATAATGATAAATTTAAGTCAGCATGAACCAAATGAAAATTCATCATCGTCTTCCCACTCACTCATCGGATTCTCCTCCTATAATACCAAACTTTGTTTTACTCAGTACTCCTCCAGCATCTCGTCCTTCCAAATATTGGCACATATATGAGATGATAATCAATAACTACTACTTCACCGAACCTTCATCCACATCTCCTCCTCCATTGTCTCCTCCTCCATTAAAGATATGGTTCTCCTCCTAGACCAGTGCTTAAGCAATGCAAATCCTCTAACGCATGCAAATTTTCTATAGCCTCGTCTTCTTCGTTATCTAATTTTCAAAAATGACATGCAAATCCTCTAGACTCATTACCTGATGCACCTAAACTGTGAAGGGTAAAATACCACGAAGACACATGTCTAAACTAAGGCTAAGGAGTAAGTTGGCAAAGAGCAAATTGCGAAATGGGATATCGAGTTCGAAGAGATTTCGCACGACAGTGAGTAGTCACCATCGAATATTTGGGAAGAAGTGCGCCACAGTGGGAAACAACCTGGAAGGGAAGGACAAAACTCGATACCCAAAGCTCGAAGCCCTCGACTAGTAATTCCGAAGACTAGGCTACGAAGACATCCAGAACCGCTCGAAGGGCGTTACGAAGAACAACCGCCTTACTCGAAACTCTGACACCACCACGATCGAGTCGCTTGTCTTATTAGCTGTAATCCACCTTCGGCTCCTCCTATATAAGGAGGGCTCGAAAGTTATTATAAAGGTGGGAATTTTTGTGTAGCCTAAGGCGTGTGAGAGGGATTAGGTTAGTGTCTCCTCAAGTCTTTGGGACATAATTTCCATGTATTGTAATATCCAAAAGTTAGTAATTCAGTAGTGATTTATATATGTTTCAGGTTCATTTGTATGCGAATCCTCCTCTCGGTACATGTATTGTTCAATCTTGTATTCATGGTTTAGAGTAATGTGTTCTAATCGTGGTTTGTTATAAAATTTCATGGCTGTTAGGTATAAAGTCCCTATGCAGATTTTATACCTACACAGTTTGGCGCTAGAAACAGGAAATGATTAAAATAACTTAGGTTTGCCTGTGATTTGTGATTTTCAATTTTTTCAAGGAATTTTTTTCTAGGGTTTTCAAGATTTTCTTTTACTACTATAATTATCATAAACTCCACCACCTTGGGTGTCTAAAGATCTTAAGCTTTAGTATACTCAAGGTTTTGAGAAAATCATCAGCACGATAAGGTCGATGTTACTTCAGGAAATCTGAGCTTTGAAAAACAGAGATCTAATCCAGAGCGCAAAAAAGGTTTTCTCACAAAAAAAAAATGTTCACAAAATCCAGAGGAAAATGGGTTTCCCACTCGGAATCCGATACTTGTATTTCCAGCAAATACCCTTGGAATCTCGTGCACAATTCCTGATTTAGAAAACATCTCAAGGATATTTTAGGATTTATTTACCAAATTTATACTGAGAAAGCAGTTTTGCAACTTTTAGATCGACTCAGTGTCCTTTTTCGAAAAAAGGATAGGAGCAAAACCCCTATATTAGGAAGGTAAATCTGGACAAAACAGTTCATAGGAAATAAACGTCAAAGGAATTGCAAAAACTGAATGCCAGTAGGATACTTGTATCATACATAACAGACCGTTAAAGCACAAAACAAACCCTGAACCTCACTTGTCGGTTACATTTTGCAGGGTCGCTTTCACAAGAAAAGGACGTTGAGACAGCTTATCAAAATGGAATCACAAACTGAAGCCATGTTATATACTTCCCACTGCAACTCGGTGGTACATTCGAGGAAAAGCATCAGCTCAAGAAGCAACATAACGGGAAGAATCCATAAAAGACACAATGATGGGAAAGAAATAATGATAGTGGAGGAGCTGGAACCAGTATTCTTCTCGACAGACGATCTTCCCGTAGGCGGTTCGAACAACACTCCTTTGGTGATTACTGCAAGTGTAAACGGAGAATCGCTGTCGAGAATATTGATCAATCCGGGGAGTTCTGTTGGCATTCTCTTCGGAGTGGCATACACGCAATTCTTCGAAAGTACCCCGCTGATGGCATCAGACTACACAATTTATGGATTCAACGGCAGAGCTTTGAAGCCGAAGGGATACGTATCACTACCTATTTACGTAAGCTCGATGAAGCCGCAAACCACATTTTGCATTCTACATATCGAGTTACCTTATAACGCTATCTTGGGATGACCATGGTTGCACGGGATCTTGGGGGTACCTTTTACACTACATCAAAAACTCAGATTCCCAACCCCTATGGAAATGGGCGAAATCAATGGTGAAATCATGGAGTCACAAACATGTCACGAAAAGGACATTGAACAACGAAGGTATGCGAGGCGCAATCGAAGAGAGCGGTACAGACAACAAAAAGAAGAAATAATATGCAAGGAAATCAACCAAGTAATCAAGGGGGACAATGGGGCAATTAAAAAAGAAGCTCCGAAGGATCCAAGCGCAATGAGCCAAACTTCACTCCGACAGAAACTACCGAGGACGTGAACATTGGAACCAGTGAGGAGCCGAAAATCATGAAAATTGGAACATTAATGGGAGAGGAACGGCGTGCAGAATTTGAGAACTTACTAAAAGAGTATGCAGACGTATTCGCCTGGAGAATGAGCGAGATTCCGGGAATAGATCCAAGCTTAGCATGTCACCATTTAGACATCAACCCTTCGGTACGACCATTCAAGCAGAGGCCAAGGAAGCTAGCAGACGTATATCAGGAGGCAGTAGAATCCGAGCTCAACAAGATGATCGCGACGGGAATTATCAAGAGAATACAACATGCAGATTTGATCTCGAATATGGTCATCGTTCCGAAGAAAAATAAGGGAGTACGAATCTGCATCGATTTTAGCAATTTGAACAAAGCGTGCCCCAAGGACCCGCACCCACTTCCAAGCATAGACCAAATTATGGATGCAACATCAGGCCATGAGTTACTAAGCTTCATGGATGGTTACCCTGGCTACAATCAAATACCTCTAGCAGAAGAAGATCAAAAACACACGGCATTTTTACATCTAATGGACTATTGTGTTACACTAGAATGTCGTTCGGATTTAAGAATGCCGGTGCTACATACCAGAAAGCAATGGAGAATATCTTTCGTCCTTGGCTGAAGAAGACTGTGGAAGCGTACGTAGACGATATTCAGTGAAAAGCAAGATGGCAGAAACCCACGTTGAGGATCTACGAGAGATACACGAGAAGATGCGACAAATCAACATGAAAATCACTCCAGCAAAGTGCATCTTCGGAGTCACCTCGAGAAAATTCCTAGGGTATGTCGTTACGAAAACAGGCATCGAAGCAGACCCGTCCAAGGTGCAAGCAATCCGAGAAATTCCATCCCCCACCACCATAAAAGACGTGCAAGCACTAAATGGAAGATTGACAGCCCTTAGTAGATTAATTGCTCGATCCTCAGACAGATGCAAAAAATTCTTTAGCGTTCTGAAAAAAGGGGAAAAATTCGTATGGACAGACAAGAGGGAAGCTGTATTCCAAGGAATCAAAAACTACCTAGCAAGCTTACCAGCTCTACAGCGCCCAGAGAAAGATGAAGATTTGAGACTTTACATTGCGGCCAACTCGGATGCTATCAGTGCAGTGCTCGTAACCACCAGGGGAGAAGAAAAGTCGGTATACTATATCAACAAGACACTATTCCAGGCCGAGAAAAATTACACCAAGCTGGAGTAGCTCATACTTGCGTTAGTGGTAGCAACACAAAAGCTTCAGACGTATTTCCAAGCTCATAAAATCATTGTACGAACCAAAACACCGATTGAATCTATTCTTAAAAACATACAGGCGGCCGGAAGAATTGCAAAGTGGAACACTCAAATAGGCCAATATGACGTGGTCTACGAAATTCGAACGACATTAAAATCACAAATCATAGCTGACTTCTTAGCCAAATTCCCAATCGAAGAAGACTACGAAGAAGAGCCAATACTGGGAATCGAGGACGAAGAGGGACCACCAGATCTCCTAGAGCAATGTCATCCTCGGCTTTTGTGAGTGTTGAAAATATCATCGCCAGATACATTGATCCTAGTGGCGAAGCGGTATGGACATGGAGTAGCTAAGATACACAGAATCACTTAAGAGTGTAGTCAGCGATATGAAGGTGAGAAAGGACTTAAGTCAGCGAGAATCGCCGAGTAAAGCATAGCGAGTACCCTCTGGGAGAAGGAAACATGTACGGATTAAGTAGTTGAAAAGTGGTTGAGCATTTAAGGATGGTCAGAACGGATCTATTGTCAGAGTTGACTGGTTAACTCAGTGGGATCATCGTCAGCTATACTTATCCACAAGGAGAAGGCATCGCCGAAGCTGATAAAGCCATACTAGGATCGCTGAAGATCACGGGGCGGGCGAAAGAGGACAAATATTGTCAGAAGAGGTCGCCATCATATTAGCTGTAATCCATTGTAACTTCTCCCTATATAAGGCGAGATATCCCCAGATATCCCCACTGAAAAAGGGGTTGGTGTGATTTCGGTCTGGCTTAGAGGGAGGAAAAGTGATTTACTTCCTTGCTCTCCCTAATCCAGTATTGAAAGGGTAATAATCTAAGTCTATGAGGGAAAGAGTCTGAGAGTTAAGGTGAGAAATGTAACTTAAACTTCTATTAGTGGAATCCTTGGATGTAAGCCTCAAGCATGAGAAAGAACCAAGTAACTCGTTGTCAAGTATCTCTAACCCTCATCCTTTACCGCTTTGATATTGTATGTATGTTAGTAAGATGTTGTATGAGAATTATTTGGTGTACAGTCAAAGATCTTGCTATGGGATTTTTGACTGTTACATTTTGGCGCTATAAGAGGTTTTGAACTTGATTTTTCTTAGTTTTTCATGTTGTTTACTTAAGTTTCACCATGATTTTGTGCAAAAGTAGTCTGTTTTGGTAGTAGAAATGTTGTTTGTTTGGATATTTTCATATGATAATGTTATTTTTAGTAAGTTCTGAGTCTCCATGTTAGCAAAAGGTTATTTTTAGCATAGTTTTTTGTTCTCAGCGAGCCTTTCTCCAAAAATATTTCTATTTATAGCAATCATTTGTTCTGAAGTTGCAATCATGGCTTGTGTTTCGGCCAACTTTGCCGAAGAAGATTAGTAGCATGTTCATCAGAGGTCACCCCTGTGTATGCTGGGTATAGTGAGTTATAGTCACTTGTTTCTTATCGCAAAAGTAGTTATCTTTAGGATGGTTTGGCTAGCATAATGATTTTGATTCCATCTAAATATATGTCGCCGTACAAATCTTTTGATTCACTAGGGACCAGTCTTTCAACAGTTATTATGTTTTTAGACCTTGAATAACTTTGAGACATTTCACAATAGTCCTTCCATACCTAACTTAGATCACATGTTTAAGATAGTACAGTATTACTGCCATTTTTGTCTTATGCTAGGTTGTACTTTAAAAAGATTTCCAACTACCTCCACTAACTTATGGGTTTTGGTTAACAGTGTTATCAGCGTAATATTGTTTGGGAGTGCATTTGTCTTGTTCCACAGATTCTAGGAGAATGACGTCTAAAAGCAAGGGCAATCAGCAGAAGCCACCGGCGAAGGACCCGAACTTGGCGAGCACTACTCAGCATTTTACTAGAAGTAAAGAAACGGGTATGCCACCACCAGCAGGAGCGGGCACTTCTCCCTTGAACGACGAAGCGCTGGAGCAGCCTAACGTCCAACAACCACACATTCCGGACACAGTGGAAGTAGAGGATGTGACTGAGCAAGATGAGCTAGAAGCGATGGGAGAGACAAATGGTCTCACACAGTGACAGGGTAAAGGGGATTGATGTGAACGTTGTCGGCGAAAACTCAAAAAAGCCGCTACAGTCAACAGCCACCGGCGGTCAGGATACTATCGCAGCGGGAATTCAGAAAACAATCGGCGAAACTTTGGAAAGGCCAATCATTCTTCAGGGGGGAAATGTGGGTTCTAACAGTGCCACGGATACTATGTTGCAAAAAATCATAGAAATGAACGCCCAGAACCAAGAACAAATGCAACTTCAAATGAAATTACAAAGGGAAATGATGTTGCAAAGTAACAGAGAGATAATGGAGGAAAACATAAAACTTTTCTTATCTAGCAGCAGCAGGAGTCGGCCATCGCAATCGCAGCCAACTATTCACTTTAGGAAGAAGGATATGTCTGCTACAAGGCGAAGAAAGACTCAGGGAGTGTTAGGTCTGAGAATTAAAAGAAAGGTCCTGAAGGATCAGGCCACAACGAAAACAGAGATGGACTAAATGATGTGGTAAGAGGACAGCTACGACAATTGCGTAAGCAGATGGAAAATCTTAAAGGATCGTCGAATACCAAGTTGGCGAAGGCAGTCGCGGAGGCTAAGAAAACGCCATTTCGACAAACATTCTAACTGACCATATATCAAGGAAATTCTCGAAGCCAACTTTCAAGTCAATCTTTGATGGGACAGGAGACCCATCACAACATTTGAAGGTCTACAAGAGGGACATGGCGGCATGGACTACTTGGGATAACATAATGTGTAAATCGTTTCCTGCATCTCCCAAGGAGGAAGCTTTGTCATGGTTTGACGGTTTGGAGGAAGACTCGATAGGAAGATTCAAAGACCTACAGGCTTTGTTCCTGTTAACATATATTCACAACAACCGCGCTAGACCTGGGGTTGAAAAGTTGCTCGCCGATAAGAAGAGGCACGGCGAAAGCTGTAAGAACCATACAGAAAGATGCAAAAAGCTTTGTATGTCAGTGGTATGGAATCGTCAGAGCCTTGATCTTTTCCTCATAGTGTTTGTGCTCTAGAAGCTTATTGTTCAGATATGAGATGGTGACAGAGCATTCCTTGTGACCGTCTAAGGCCTGGTTCAATTTCCCTTCACACTCATTGTGGGCTAATAGCTTGTCCGCCAACTTAGAGATGGTCTCGGTGCAGTCTTTGTGATCCTCAACTATTTTTTTGTACTTCTTCAACTCGTCCTCCAGATGCTTGATTTGATCTGACAATAAGAAAAACAAAGTGAGGTTAGAACAGAGGCACAGGAAAGTTACAGCAGCGATATGCCCTAGAAATCTACCTTCTAGCCCTCGCACATGCTGGCGAGCGCTTTCATGTGCACTACTAATAACGGCAAGCTTGGACTCAAAACTTTGATTATTGCTAGGACCTAGCATCCTAGATATCAGGGGTTGTTGGGAGGTCAATTGCTGGTAGTACTCTCTAGCACGGTCGCCATATATTTTGGCGAAATCCTTATGTCGCTGGATCTCAAGCAGAGCTGTTTGTTTCTCGGCGGAAACGTGAATTAGCTGGCGACGTAACTCGTCAGCCCTGGACTTTTCAGCTCGCCACAAGCCATTCACCCGAGTGTGATCAACTATAGCGTCCTCTTTCGCTTTCAGAGCAAGTTTCTCTCGGCGAATAACTTCATCTCGTTCTCCCTCAATCCAACCTAGCTCTGAGCGAGCAACTTTAGTCACACGATTAAGATTTTCGTTAAGTTCGCTAACGTATCTTAACTCTCGGCGATACCACTTAACATCTCGATCAAAATCGAACAACAATCAGCATTGTCGGGCATTATCATCAGCGAGTTTTTCGATCTCGATTTCAACTTGCCGTAGTCTTGATTCGGGAGATGTTGGCGACCTTAGAAGGGATGACGTCTAAGGGTCTCGACGAAAGCAAAATAAATGCAGTAGGCAAACAGGAAAATAAGAAATCTACTTTGGAGTTTCCGTTGTGCCTTAGAAGATGCACGTTCCTTCCTTGTAGCAGCAGCCCTCTCAGCTTTCAAGTCACGAGAAAGTTGCAGGTTCTCTCTCTCCAGCTCGTGGATTCTGTCACCTTGAGCCTCAAAGGTGTCGATAAAACTAAGCACTTGATTATAACCCTAAGGCAAAAAAGTAGAACAAGTTGAATACAGAATAGAATGGTGAATGCATGAAAGAAGTTGAAGTAAAACATCAGAAAGGTTACCGCTGTAGCAAGGTTGAAGTGCTGATGAGGAGTCAAGTTGTGAGCCATCGTAGACAATTCAGGAGTTCTTGCAAGGCCAGTTGATGAGTATGTCAACATGGTCTCATAATACAACGAATTCTCTTTTTCTTCCAGTGTGAGCAGCCGGGAAAACGATTCGGCGAGTTCATTGACAGCTATGCCGGTGCTAAATTTTCTGGGCGGAATGACAGGTTTATTGCCGAGTGGCATCTGTTAGAGCATTGCTCGGTTGAACCCACTGATGTTGCTATCTCAAGTCAGTTGTCAAGTTTATGAGACAAAAACACAATCCTTGATAAGTCTACTCAACAACCTCGGACTAGGATAGTTTTAGGTAATCGAGACGAAGACTGATGAAGACGAAGACCGAAGCTTACTACTTGATAAATCAT
>JAJJMA010246334.1:2550-12669 GCA_023529015.1 Papaver nudicaule
TCGTTGTATCTTCTTCTGGCTATTGCATTCATACTGAAGGTGTCCTTACTTTTTACAGAAACTACATGACTTCTCATGTTTCCCTTCAATAGAACTCTTTTTGTGGGTACTGTTATCATCAGAATGATGAGGGGAATTGGTCACCTTGTCAGAGGTGTTTGAAGATATCACCTTCGTTCCAACAGTTTTGCCAGGACGAGTTCTTGTTTCTGATTGATTGTCTTCGGGTTTTTCTGATATTGATTTGAGCCGATCAATTTCTCCCGTTAACTCTTCAATCTTTTTATGAGCAATCATAAGTTCAGATTTTTCAGATTCTGTACTGGTGGGGTTTTGGGGATTACCACTTTTCAGGGTTGGGTCGGCTGCATGGGAAAGAAAAGAGAAGAAGATAGTTTGAGGGCTGAACCCGAGTTTCTGTCTAAAAACAAGTTCTATGCGATTTCTTAGTAACAGCGTCAGGTCAAGTCAACCATTGACTGGCGCGGCTACTTAGAAACTGCATGCACCTTTTTCGCGGTTTCTGAGAAACCGCCAATTTGTAGACATGCGCCATAGTGCTTGCTTTTTTTCCCCTTCATGTCTTGTCTACATTGTGGGGAAATTCCCCACATTTGTGGCACCATATATAGTGCCTGCTCTCATAGACAAACATGTTGACTTTAGCATCTTATTAGCCTAGCATAATTTGGGCATCCGAGAATACTATACCTACAGTACAAAGTCCATTATGCCCTTTCAATATTCCTGATCCTTAAATAATCTGAAAACCTAAGCATAACCAAATAAACACCCAAATCCTTCTCCCTCCTACGATGACTAAATTTGGGTATACTCCCTTTCCTCTTCTCTTGCCGAATCAAAGCCTAAAAATTGTTCTCCTTCAAAACTCACTATGACGGTGATTTCATCGTTAATCGCTGATACAAAAACCGAATCAATAACGAATCATCGTCGATCATCCAGTGACGATTGTGAAAAAACAAGTTAAAGAACAAAAGCGTCAAGATCCAAAAGGAAATTCTCACTCAAAGCAACCTAATTTTAGTGAAGAAGATGAAGACGACTAGAAAACTACCGAAGAAAAAATTAACCAGTGATTTGCTAAAGTAGATTGACTTACATCAGTTAAAGAAGATCCCAACAATCAACCAATGATCTCAATTTGGTGTTCTCAATCGATTTTATGGTTTGGGTTTTAATTTTCCGCAATTTGTTTTTTTGAATTTTTGAGTTTAAGCCTTATTTGGCAGCTAGTTACTCTACGGATTTTAATCTAAGCTACCGACTGTTCATATGCGATAGCTCAATTAGCTACCAACTGAAATCTGTTTAAAATGCGTGCTTGTTTCCATATATGAGTTAGGGTATATTCGTTAGCTCAGTTATCTACCGAATGAAACTAGTGTATCACAAATTTTCTGGTGAAAACTCTATATATTCGGTCGCTTCATGCTCCAGTAATAACTACCGAGTGTAGTAGCTCTAGGTTTCTATATCCGAAGTTAGCCATATTTTGTAGCTCGTAATAGTCTTAGCTCTAGAGAATATATATGCGGTAGCTTCGTATAGGTACACAGCTACCGAACATAATTGTGCTCTTCGTTTTTTATTTGGACTTTGTATTATTGTACAGTTGGTTGTTGGTTTTTTTGTTGGATTGATCTAGACTCTTTGTAGTTGTATACTTTCGAATTTGTTTTTTCTTTACATCTACTTTGATTTGCGATTGTTTTGTCGGATTGTTGTGTAACCTGACACAATCTGATAAGGGATTGTAATCGATTTGCATCTGGGCAAAGGAACGGAGAACTAAGAAGAGAAATGATATAAGTGCTGCTTGTTTACTACCTCATCGTCCAGGGTGGTCAGAAATTGGGTGCCCGTCACCACAATAGAGGTATCTCTGTTTTTCAACCATGAGCCGGAGCAGGAGAAGAACAACCTAAGATTTAAGAATTACAACCTGAGATTGAAGAAGAAGTTGCAACTCAAAGCCTAAACACAGGTGAGAAGAAAGAAAAGAAACCCAGAGCAGCACACGTTTCTCCATTCGAAAAGATGATTAAAGGTTGTTTGATTACAAAGGTTCTTGGAATGGAGGTGATTTCTAAGTGGGCATTTGAAATAACGCTAAGATTTTGAATGAAACGACAAGAACTTACTCATTGAACTTTCTTGCGTCGAAAGAAGATTTATAATTTTCCATGAGTTATCAGAGCAATTTGTTATTAACTTCGGAAGTGTGTTCATCTGGGATGATTTTCATCCGTGAATGCATTAAATGTAAATCATGGTGTTTTGGTTGTTTCATAAAATCTTATGTTTGGCTCCCAAAATGAACTCAAATTAGAATAAAAAAGTTATGTACAACTCAAATATGGAAATCATCGGCAAGCACAAGCACATTTTGATCTTCACTTATTTCAGTATTTGAGATTATTGATTAATGGAGATGGTGCTGGTTTTAGTCCTCTTCAACAACGTATTGTGTCATGTCCCTATTGGGGGGCGTCCCTTTGCTAAGGGCACCCCTGGTTGTTATGTAGTAAGTTGTTAGTTAATTCAGTTATGAGTCGTTCTTAATTATTAGCTTAGTAATTGAATTAGAGGGAGTGAGCGTGCATGTGGCACATGTGGTATACGGCTCTCTCTTTTATATCATGTTTTGTTTCTCTGTAATCCTCATCCAAGAAAGTATCTGATTCTGAGTAATAGAAAGTTGTTTTACCCCTCCAGTATCCTCTCTCTCACTCTAGGGCTGGGAATCAGCTGTTTATGAGATCAATTTATAGTGGAAACACTACAAGTGGTATCAGAGCACTCGATCAGAGTGACCTGTTACAATGGTTGTCAAAAAGATATAGATAAGCTCAATGAAAAGTATAATTCCTTATTTAAATCTCAATTTGATGGACTAGATGCAATCAGAAGCAGCACGAGTTAAATCAGCTAGCTACTGAGACGAATATGGAGAAATCTCTTGTTAAAGCTCTTGAGGTTTTCAGAACCTCCATGAAAGAAGAGATCCAAACTGCAGTGCAGAAAAGACTCAGATCTACAAAAGCGCAGCTGGAACTCCTTCAAAGGAAACATTCAACAGAGGATTCTGGATTGGGATCTGGTTATACTAAGGCTGTTCTCTATGGATCAAAGTTTGGGATGAAAGCGACATATTTCCGTCGCCTATACTCCCCTCTCTCTTCTCTTCCCTCACGCCCACTGCGAAAGCGCCGGAACCGGGAGGAAAGCGAGGAAGGCTGTATCGCTCAAAAAGCGAGGAAGCTTTCCTCGCTTGCACTTTAGCGAGATAGCTTTCCTCGCTTTCTGGGAAGCAAGATAGCTTTCCTCGCTTTCAGTTTGACCTTTTTTAATTTACACCCCCTTTACACCGGCTGGTGTTGTCGTAGCTATGTGGTTACACCCCGCTTACACTCGCGTTTCCGGCCTCCTGAATAACATTTACCCACTCAGATTTTTTCTGTATACAACCCTGTACAGCCTTGAGACGCACTCGCAATATATTGGGTTTTATTTAAATATCACCATGTTGAATGAACTATGGAGCTCCTTATTTGGGAAATTTGCTTATTCGATTACACACAAGTGATTAGAGCGAGCATGAAATGGGTGAAGAGACAATACTTTTTTTACTTGTGGGGTTGAAGTGATTACACCCTGTCAGAAAAAAAGATAAGGTGTATCCTGGGAATCACGTTTCTATGGTCACAAGTTAATGCTAGTAACATTATCTCATACTCAAATATATTTTCTAAGGTCACAAATAGTTTGCGCTCACTATATAACGACACCCCACTTCTCGTTTCAAAATAAATCATTGTTATCTAAACATAAATATGATAAATATTGGGAGACGTAACTTCCACTCCAATGAAGATAACAATATCATCAAAGCTTATTATGCAATCAAGTTAGAAGGAGGAAATCTTAACAACCTAGATTTATGGGCGGAGGTTGTAACTAAGTTTGAAGAATTGAGCGGTGGAAATCCTAATGGTCGTCAGATAAGAGCGTTGATGAATAGACGACATATCATCAAAGGAGACATGAGAACTTTTCATAGCTATGTTATAAGATGCAGGCACGAACATCCTAATTATGATGAGGTTAATGTGGTAAGTTTTCTACAATATGGTGATTTCATCCAACTAAAGTACGAGTCTAAATAACTCTCTAGTTAAATGTTTCTTCTGTTTACATGGTTTGTAGATGATTTGGTCAAAGAACATTTTCTCATCGGAGAAGCACCGCACGTTTAAGTACAAGGCCCCTTACGGTGTGTGGCGAGATTATGTTACACAAGTACATGGTTAACATGCATTTTGGAAGGTTGCAGTGTTTGTGTATCCATCTAATTACACTGGATATAATAATAATTGTACGTTTGAAACACCTCCGTATCATAGTGCACTATAGCGCTTGCTCTATGTTAGCGCAACTGTTTCAGCATAATGTAATAAAGATTAAGAGTAATGCAAATAAGAATTTTATTAGACTCACAAGCATACATGGTTATAGAACCACAAAACGTAAGCCAAAACAAATTTGCACTCCTTTAAACCAACACTTCCACATGGTTGGACGAGTGAGGTCTCGTGATAGATTTACCCACAAAATACGATAAAACTTTTTACACATGGATAAGTGCTGGATTCATCATGGGGAAAAAGTGGAGGAGAATCATGAAGCAGTCGTAGTGGGTGAAGCGAGTTCCTTCGATCTCCAGATATGCCTCCGTCGCCCAACGTTCCTGTAACATTCAAGTTTAAGTTTGAGTTAATCATTGATAACATTGAAGCAAAATAAACATAAAGGGGTATAGAAGTTAAAAAAAACTCACATATGTTTCTCTATTCCTTGTTGGTCCAGGAGGAGGCGGATGATCGTATATATTTTTAAGAATAGCTACATACTTTCGAACATTCCTCCTTATCTTACCTACCCTGGTTTTAAACGACCCAACATTCCACGCATTATGATTTCCTTCGATTTCAGTAAAGTTCACCATCACTCTGTTCCAAAATTCATTAGCAGTAACTCTTAGGTGTTGGTGGTCTTCAGCCGATTGTACCATAGCCCAACCCCGTATCAATGCCACATCCTCCTCCGGAGTAAAGCTTCATACTTGAAGAAGAAATAAAGGGATAAACACAAAACCTTAATAGTATGCTACACAAGGAGTATTATGGTCTCAGTTGGATGAGTGGGATGAGGGTAATGTAGAAGAAAACATCATATTTATAATACAATCTAGGGGCACTTGACAGTTATTCACATATCGTCGTTTTCTCGTTTTGAATGAAAAACAACTTGTTTTTTAATTTGTCCCACTGTCTTTTTTAAGGGAGAATCTGCTTTTCGCGATTCCCTTCATCGAAGTGACAACTCCTTCCATCATTCCCATTTTGAATCTAAAGGAGATCACAGTAACATTGATAGACAACTTGTCATCTTTACTACCCCATACTCAAAAGATTGAGAATCTTTTTGATGATAGACTAGTAGAACATTGATTGACAACTCACCCCAATAACGAATCAAAAATAAAAATACTCTTCCATAGTTAGACAAAGCTTTTATTACATAATCGTACGGCGAAAACATATTACATTAACATAAACCATAAATTACTAACTCACTTTCGTAGGAATCACGGTTACACTTAGCATGTGCAACAAGCCTTTAACCCCTATGCGACTATAGAGGACGAGTTTTGTCTCGTTATGGGTAGGCAAATCATGTTGGGGCATTTGTGTGGATGCTGAATTCTGGAAAATGCTGTATTACAACTAAATAACAGTCGTAAAAAAGAAATTCTTCATCATAGGTGGTAGGAAATGCAGCTACCGCCCTTTGTTCCTAGAAAACGAAGGAAATATATGATGATTAACCTACAAAAACTAAGAAACGTTTAGCGTAGTTACAACTCTGAAATTACTTACTATCTCTTCTCTTGGAGGAAGCAGCACAACACGTCCTGGTTGCCGATGAACATCATACCGGCGTTGTTGACGAATTATGGTTCTCTGCAGTCTAATATACCTGGTAATTCCTCGCATAATAATAATTTTACGAGAAGCCAATGAAACAAAGGTTCTTCGGTTAGGGTTTCCACATATGGTTGTGAATTCTCGAAGTATTCTGTTCCATGCTACAACCGCACCACACACTACCCGGGGCGTTACATTAGTCTGCTTCACAATGATCGACCAAGCGTTCATAAGCGCCGTGTCTTCTTGATTTGTAAAAGGCGGCATTGATTAATTGACGAAGACAATTGAAGAACACAAGGAAACATGGAATAAAAACCAAGGATCTAAAACTATAAGTAAAAATGTGCTTCATACATTCAGCAAAACAACGACTTTTTATACACATAACCACCACATAAAGGACAAGGACAAAAAGTATATTGTTTGACGATGAATTAAGGCCACAACTTATACACTTTGGATAACTCATCTGGTCTTCCCGGGTGCATTTCGGGAAAATTATAAATATATATTAAATAACAGTCTTGGAAAGGAAATCTCTTGCGAGTACGTGCGAGAAAATCAGCTTTTGCCCTTTGCTCCTGCAACCAATAAGAAAACTCATTATTCGTTTGAACAACAAATAAATAGAATTACATATTACAAATTACACTTACTATCTCCACTGGTGTAAGTCTCGGTACAATCATGCGTTCATACCACGATCTCTGAATCTCAATATACAGTCTAACGTATCTGAGTATTGTGCCGCATCGATCACGCAAGGAATCAACGTCTCTTGCATTAGGGTTTCCAGAATGAGCAAACCTCTCCATAATTCTATTCCAGACGATATCAAAATCAATTCTTCGAATATCCTCCGCTCTTTGAACAAATGACCATGCCCTAATTAATGTTAAGTCTTCAATTTTGGTATATGTAGCCATGGATTGAAAAAAATAATAATTAGGTGAACGTAGTCTCTACATGTATTCCTTGCATGTCCATTTATACCCTCAATGGATGTCACACAACCCAAAACAATATTCGATTCCCTACTCCCCATGCCATAGGTTCCTATTCAGGATAACCTTTAATAATACTAGGGTAGATATCCTAGACATCTAGACCTATATGATGTTCTTGTTGAATGACCTTACCATACTAAGTGACACCTACATTTGAAATAAAGACAATTAAATATTTAAAAATAACAAAACTATGATTGCAAAAAAAACGTAATTTCTTATTAACTATTATTTTAATAAGAACCATTAAAGAAACTACATTAAACTACTTGTACGTTAAACATCCAGAAACACACTACAACTATTTACAGACATGTTAAAGTTTAATCCTCTAACTACGCCACGACCGAGGAAGAAAAGATTGGGAGACAGGAGTATCCTGCACGGTTGTATCCATGTCTTCTAGACCCCACTGTTGTTCCATTGGAAGGCTTGACTGGTTAAGATCCACGTCCATGTTAGAACTTGCATACGCACCTTGTGAACTCGAGGATGCGCGCCCACCATACGTTGTTTGCGGCCATGCACCAATGTCCATTCCGAGTCTCAGTCCAAAAAGGTTCCCTGTGTTAGGCACCTGAGAGGGTTGTGTTTGGATGTTTGGAGATGTGTCGGGGTTGCTGCGATCAAAATCGGAGTTTGAAGAGCTACTCCCCAACTCCCAACCTTTTGTCACATTATAGATAGTTGCCCTCATTGAGTTGATACACGCTTGTTGCTTAAAAATGTGGCTAAGCAATTCTTCCTAAAAAAACCCATTAAAAGATTTTACGTCACAACAAAATAAAGGTAACTTATTTAAATATTTTAAATATCACCACTGCTTGTTTAAAAAAAATTACCGGTGATCTGTTGATTTCAGCGGGATCATAAGCGATTGGTTCATCGCAGCCGAGAGGTATCGTGATGTCTCTGCCATTTTTGTATACGCTTAAACTATTTAAAATTTCAGGTAGGTCACGGTATACCTCAGGTTGGGGCGCGTACTGACTGGAGCGACAGTAGAGGTCAGGCTGAGTCCCGTAAGGCATGCCGGCTCTGCCTCTATTAGCAACACCAAACTCATCCTTGTTCCTCGCATGCTGAACCAAAGGAAAATATCTTCCGACGCTTTTGCTTGTCCACCACCTGTGGTAATGATCGGCACTGACAGGCAGATAATGGGACACTTCAGTCACTTCCTCGCCGTCCTCAATCGTGGAGTCCTCATTTGGGAGGTCAGTAGGCATAACTATGACACCCGTCAGCTGCCGCCAATACCGTTCAGGGAGGTAATGACTGTTGTGAAACTGAATTCTTAAACCTGAAAAAAAATATGGTAGGAACTATAAGATAAGTATCCAGCAAAAAACCAAACAACAATCATGGAATTCAAATGATAGGATAAATAACCTGACACCCTTCTGGCCTCTAATACCATAGGGTCCTCGCAGTGAGCGTCCATAATCCACGGTTTCCATTTAACGATGCTGGCGGTTCGAGAATCGATATTCAACCTAGTCATATACAGACTATGCCTATCTAGCGCCACTTGTTCGGTCGGGTCAATGTTTGTTTTGTTAAACAATGCTAGGGCGGGGAATGGCGCACTCCTTGCCGCCTCGGGTTGCACAGAGACTGAGCGTTTAGGTAAGGGCTGGCAGTTGCGAAAGTAGAAGTAGTACCAGTACTCGAGTATCATCCACATACCTCCCATGTCATTAGACGCTTTGCTACTCCACTTATCTAGTTGTTCATACAAATTTCCCAATGCAGCCCACCCCCAGTCGTAGTTGCCAACATTATCCAAGTCTACCAAATAGCGTAGCCACCCTTCTTTAGCCTTGTAGTTGTGTCTCCGACCAACCATTACCAATGCACCAGAATAAAAACATTCTGGTTAACTCGTCAGCGATTGGATTGTTATTCATGTCTTTTCGCCCTTGTATATAACGAACTATATGCCCACTAATCACATCACTGTTATTGGTTCCCCATGGTGGCATCGGTTTACCCGTCAATTCCGGGTTATCGATCTGAGCCGCGATCTGAGCCTGCTCAAGTCCATCACGCCAAGCCTTGGCGCCCGAAAACCACTGCTCATCATACAAAATACGTTCTTGTTTTCTTACAAATTCGCAAATTGGTCTTACCCTACCTCCCCCTATTGGTATTTTTGTGACCCTTACAAAATCTAGCGGAGTAAGACCAATTTCGAATTCAGGAAAATGGAAAGTCTTGGTTTTCTTAAACCACCGCTCCATTATAGCCTCTGTCGTCTGGTTGTCAGCATTCAATAGCTTGACATGGAACATAGCCGAAACCCCACAATTGTCTAATATCTGTTGCGCTCTTTCGTTATCTTTAGTGACTATGTTGTATGACTCAGAAAGCTGGGTCCAATTGGTTTTGAATTGGGGAGAACGAACATCGGTCATGGCATCACTACACCAATGATTCATGCCTTTGAACGATAACTTATCCCCGAGATACATCCCCTAAAATATACAAATACACAATCAATAAAAGCAATCGACATGTTCTAAAACATTCAACATATGCCGCAAAGCCAACAAACACACATGCAACATGGTGTAACACATTCAACATAAGCCATTCAACATATGCCGCAAAGCCAACAAACACACATACAACATAGTGTAACACATTCAACATAATAAGCCGCAAGAATACTACAACCAATTTCCACATCTCTAGCGAGCCAACTTCTATCGCCTAGGGAAAAATATCCCCAACTCAAAGTCAATATCTACTAAAATTATTCAACCTGTATCATCACATTCAACATAAGCCGCAAGAATACTACAACCAATTTTCACATTTCTCGCGATACATCCTGTATCGCCTAAGAAAAATCTCCCAGAAACTCAAATTATTCGACATTTATCATCACACAAATCATTCCAGAAAACCCCAAACAACTATATTTGTAATTGTAGATCAGATTCATGTAAAAAAACCAAAACATTCATCCAAAAATTAAGAACATACCACAGCCATTTTTATGGATGAAATCAAATCCTAGAACCTCCCTTGGACGTACCCGTTCCGTCGATTTAAAAAAAAACCTACACTTTCTCTCAATTTTTCGAAGTAGC
>JAJJMA010246344.1:8379-23583 GCA_023529015.1 Papaver nudicaule
GAAGAAGAAGAAGAAGAAGAAGAAGAAGAAGAAGAAGAAGAAGAAGAGGAGACTGGTGGTGCTATTGATGAAATCGAATAAAGAATATCGAGTCCTAGTAGTAGTGGGTATGCTGGTGAATTGGGGACTACTAGTGGAACTAGTAATTCTGGAAATGATGAGATTGAAGAACAAAAAGATGAAGAAGATGGAATTGTTAGTAATGATGGTGTAAATTTGCAAGGGGATTCGAAAGATGGGGCTTCGGATGCGTGGGTTGCTGGGAAACGACATTCAGATGAGGTTTGTGTTGTTATCTTCATTTATTGAACTGTTTGTTTTTGTTAAAATTTGTGGAATTTAGTTGAATTGGAAACCATAGTTGTATAAGAATGATTTTACATGTTGTTACTGTCTATTTGAAACTATCCTCCTTAATGGTCATTAATAGGTTGTTATTATTTGAGCTGTAAACTGACATGCATTCACATCTACTAGGTTACACACATGCCTGCGTTATACATAATGATTATCGCGGGGTTGGTCTTTGTGACAAGTAGATCATCCTTGTAAGAAATTAGCCATTGGATAATTTTGATGTAGACCCAGATGAAACTGTTATAGTTTGTAATAAATTCGTTTTCCTGTGATAATGATTGGTAATAATCACAGTGTTAGTTCTCTGTAAGCATTGTTTTTATGTGGAAGTACTAATTTTTTTTTCTTGTACAGTAATTAGAGTAATTTCTTGGGACATTTTGATTTATTTATGAAGTGCAGGATGATGGCTCAGTATCTTGGAGGAAAAGGAAGAAGCACTTTTTTGTTTTGAGTAATTCTGGCAAGCCAATATACTCCAGGTCAGTGTCGTTGCTGAAATGGGGAATTCAGAGCTCAAGTTATCTGCTTTTGTTATGAAATTCGATACTATTGCTTGGTATTTTGCCAATTGTAACTTTTGACTGTCAAGGTTGCAATACTTGAAGGTATGGAGATGAGCACAAGCTTGCAGGGTTTTCGGCTACTTTGCAAGCAATAATTTCATTTGTGGAGAATGGGTAAATTCTAAAACCTTCGCGTTTGTTCATTTACAGGTTGATAAATTTCTTTGTCAATATTGTAAGAAAGAATTGTTTGGTTCATTTTTCTTCCTTGATGACTTTTCAGGGGGGACAGTGTTAAATTCGTAAGAGCCGGGAAACATCAGGTTGGTTGACACATCCATACACATAAATTAGTGGCAGTCCGATAGTCTAGATTAGATAATCAGAACTTTTGCATGTTCAGGTAGTTTTTCTTGTGAAGGGACCTATCTATCTGGTCTGCATAAGCTGTACTGAAGAGCCTCAAGAGGCATTAATGGCGCAACTGGAACTAATTTATGGTCAAGTAAGAACATTTAGCTCCTTTTCCATAGTTTCATATGACATACATCTTGGCTCGGGTGTGTATTCCAGTTTCTATTCACTTGCCTTTAGTATGTCCAACCAAGTTGTCGATATTTTCATATGTGAATTTGAGACTTCTTGTTGATCAATTCATGCCCAATGATACCTTAGCTAAACATCTATTCCATTGTATGTGTATGGTTTGCTTAGGAGAGGGAGTTTCTATTTGTATTTTCTTCTGTAATATCCAGTATGGTTTGATATTGTTGTTTGCATATCATTAGTGAACTTCGCATACCCTGGTGACTGTCAAGGTGCTTGTTTAATACTTCAGGTTCACACATCTAATTATGGTTTATGGTTGGTGCAGGTATCCACCTTCATTCCGATCGGCTTTAGTTGTGTTGACTCTTTTGAGATGGCTTGTTGTTCACTGAACTTGATAGGTATGTACAGCTGGTTTCTCTTGTTTAATTTTTTTTCCCTGCAATAATTTCAACTTAGTGTTATACAGTAAATCAGACCCATATCCGTCTCCTTCTAACCCGCGTTCGCATCAAGTTTGGACTTCGTTTATCTGTCTATATGATTGGTGGGTTATTTGATTTTCCATATATGGGTGAAGGTTAGTGCAGATTAGTGTTGTGTGGTCTGCCAGAGAATGGTAATGGCTAGTAATGGGGTTTCAAGAATTTTATCTTCTTTTGTTAACACTTTAACCTTTACTAATATACTAATGGGGTTTATGATTCTGTGCAGGCAGTAAAGAAAGGAGATCCATCTTTCTTGGTCAATACTAGGTTATACAATGCAGACAAGTAAACATCTGATGGGAAGGTACCTATCTCATGCTCAAATATGAGTATTACAGAACTAGGTTATACAAGTATGGATACTGAAACTAACTAGGTTTTATATATTAGAGAACAAGAACATTGGTTTTTTAGTTTATTTTGGCTAAGTGTAAGAACTAGTTTTTAGTTTTTTTGGCTAAGTGTAAGAACAAGAAAAGAAAACTAGAGTATGAAATTTTTGTATGTATATGAAGTATTGATTTTGGCTAAGTGTCGGAATTTTTTGAAATGTATATTGAAATTTTTGTATGTACATGAAGTATTGATTTTGGCCGAGTGTCGGAATTTTTTGAAATGTATATTGAAATTCTTCTATCTTAAGTCAAAAAGGACTTTCTATTGACCAGGTCAAAGATTGGCCGAGCTGACCAGAACTGACCAGGTCAAAGTCAAGCTTGGTCTTCTTTGACCTGGTCTTTTTTTTTTACTTTGGTAAAAATTTAGAAACGGCAATGAGCCGTTGCTGGTAAAAAAATCCGAAACGGTAAATTGGCCGTTGCTGATTAAAATTAGAAACGGATAAAAGGCCGTTGCGGGAAAAATTAAGCAACGGAAAAAAGGCCGTTGCGGGCAAAATCTAGCAACGGCCGAACTGCTCCGTTGCTAGATCCGTTGCTAACCGAGAGACGCAACGGCAACATTACCGTTGCTAAAATTCGTCACACCATGAATCGCAATGGCCGGCCCCCGTTTCTAACACTTTTATCAACAGATGAGCACCGTTGCTACCCCCCAAATATGGTGTAGTGTTTACCCGCTGATCATAGCTCTCCCTTCCATTCTTCTGACGATATCCGCTGATGTAGCTTCAACGACTCTGTGCGCTAATCCCCTCACACCTGGTAATTCGTTGTGGCCCTCCGTTGGCGATTTCTGCACTTCTCAGAGATAATCTTCTTATGCAGCTCCACCTTTAGGATGCTTTTATTCGTAGAAGGCATTTTCTACACTCACACAAGTGCTTTAGTAAACATATCAGCAGTTTGATCTCCACTCTTCACTTTCTTCATTTTAATTTCTTGATTGAGTACTTTCTCACGAACAAAGTGATGATGAACTTCAATATGTTTGGTGCGAGCATGAAATACTGGATTTGACGCCAACTTAATTTTACTTTCATTGTCGCACTGAATTGCTACTGCACAATCCACTTTGTTGTAGATATCACCAATCAACCTTTTAAGCCAAACACACTCTTGTGTTGTTTGAGAGGCAGCAACATACTCCGCTTCAGTGCTTGAGAGAGCACAATCATTTGCTTCTTACTACACCAAGAAATTGCTGCAGATCCCACACTAAAGCAACAACCAGTAGTGGATCTTCGATCATCAGTATCACCAGCCCAATCGGCATCCGTAAAACCACTTAAAACAAATTTATTCTCCTTCTTATACAGTAACCCAAATTCAGAAGTAGTTCTCACATACTTTAGAATTCTCATAGCTGCATCCAAATGAGGAACTCTTGGACTTGCTATAAATTGAGATATAACACCAACAGAGTAACATAATTCAGGCCTGATAATAGTTAAGTAAATTAAACTACCCACCAGTTGTCGAAACTGTAACGGATTCTTCAACTCCTTACCTTCAGTTCTCTCTGCAGTTTGAGATATGGTTCCATAGGAGTATGTGCTGATTTAGCATCCTCCAAACCAAAACGTTTTACCAACCCTTCAGCATACCTCTTTTGAGACACAAAGATTCCATCTTTTACCTTCTAACTTCCAAACCAAGAAAAAAACCAACTTCTCCAAGATTTTTCATCTCTAAACGAAGAGATAAATCATTACAAAGAGATGAAATTTCATCTTCATTATATTCAGTAATAATCATATCATCAACATATAAAAGAACCACCAAATGCATTCCTAAGTTCTTCTTAATGAATAAACTTGAATCAGAATCAGAAACTTGAAAACCACAAAAAGTTAAGTATTCAGCAATATCTGTGTGAATCGAATGTGAACTTGGGGGGTAATGCTTTACTATAGATTCCAAACTTGCAAATGTATTTTGACTCATATGTTAAAGCAGTTTTTGCAAAAATCAATGTTTATGCGCATTTGGGTTCCTGAAAAACTCTGGGACAGACAGGTGTTATTGCTTCTTTTTGTGGGTTGACATATTCCTAGACCACACAGATACTGCACTGGTGGAGAGTGATTTTGGTGCCAGGCTGTTAGCCTCTAGCTGCTGGTTCTGCAGTTTCTGGAACAGGCCAAAGGCTTTCTACATAAATTGCAAATAGAAAGCACAACATTCTTGAAAATTGATCCTAATTTCTAACGAGGAGGTTGAATCAATGGAACATCGGGTCTCTGACCATTTGATGCATATACCACCCCACCATATTCATAAAAGATAAGCTCCTAAATCAGCTTGTAATAGGTTCCCCTTATCAGGAAGCTAATGTGGTACATAACACCACTCCCATCTTTTAAATAAACAAATGAAAGATAATATTTACGCGGGAAGATTTCAAAACTCGCGCCATTTTTTTGCCTGTGCTACATAAATGGCGCCAAGTCATGTTTATGTAGTCAAACAACTTATAATATTCCAGAGAAATTGAGGAGAAAAGACAATAGATACTCAGGAAACTCTATAGTTCTAAAGTTTCAAGGTATAACACTCTTTTTATTTCTCTCTAACTTGTATGATTCAGAGCCTCTGATCCTTTTCTGTTAAAAATCATGGGTTCAGAGCAACCACCAGAAGTGTTTTTTTATCTGGGGGTTTTAATTGAAGAACTAGAACATTGAATTCATGAGGCTCTTCAACTAGAAATCAAAGTACTAGTAACAAATTATCATATGTTTGTTTTTCAATTTGGGTTTCTTTATCTTCAGTACTTAGATCTACATCTATAAACTTATGGGGTTTCATTTAATTTTGAGGTCAAACAAGTAAACTGTGAGGTCGAATTTGGCATCCACATATGTTTGTTCATTTCAGCAATAAGTATCTAATTTGGGATAATTGATTTGCAGGAATGGCAAACCTACATCAGGATATCGTATTAAACATCATTGTTAGGATGCCGGTGAAGTCAATTTTACGGTTCAGGTGTGTATCGAAAGACTGGTGCAAGTTGTTGAAAGACCCTAAGTTTGTGAGAAAGCATCTAGATGTTGCAATTGAGATGAATAAATTCAGCGTAATGATGCTCTCTTTTTATGGACTATTTTGTTATTCTGATGATACAAATACCTACACTTTAGCTTACGATCCATCATTGTCTACATTGAGTAACCCTGTCCATATAAATTATCCTTCAAGATATAGAGGTTTGGGAATACAATTTTGGGGAACTTGTAATGGCTTGATTTGTGGCAGTCCTGGTGGTCACAATTGTGTTGTCCTTTGGAATCCAGCAACTAGGGAGTTTAAGAGATTGCCAACTGTACCAGTTGAGTCAGCGAATGAATCTACTTACTGTAAACATGCGTTTGGTTATGATGACGAGATTGACGATTTTAAGGTTGTAAGTTTTTTGGGGTATGAGGATGGAAGTCTCTGTGAAGTTCAGGTGTACACACTTAAATCTAATTCATGGAGAAGGATTCAGAATGTACCTTACGATCTTTGTGCAGGAGAACTAGAAATGGCTCAAGTAAGTGTTAATGGAGCTACACATTGGTTAGCATCATCTGACTCTGAGAACCACAAAGTTATAGCCTCTTTTGATTTCAAGGATGAGAGATTGAATGAGATGCCCTTACCCAGCTTTTGGGATGGATATGCTGAAACAAAATTGTGTTCATTGGGAGGGGCCCTTTGCTTACATTGATGTATGGGAGATGAAGGTGTATGGAGTGGCTGATTCTTGGGCTAAACTCTTCACTGTTAACCAGGATACTATCTTTGAGTTCTCTACACTGTCTGTTCCACTTCAGTTTGTCAAGAATGGTAAGGTTTTATCAGGATATGACACTGATGTTGGCTATCATCTGGATTTGTATGACATGAAGCTTGGAACATCCAAAAATTTCAAAGCTTATGCTAAGTGGGATTTGTATTATGCTACTACATTTGTCTACGTGGAGAGCCTTGTATCTCTTAACTCAAGTACTTATGTTGGGCTGCAAGAACTAGAAGACCACTAAGGTATTCTATGCACTTATTACTTGTGTCTCATAGTAAGTGAGCTTAGACATGCAGATTTCTTTATCCTACCACCAATAATTGTATGAACAACAGGTGTTGTGCATAGTTTTAGGTTTCCAACTTAATTGCTATATGATATTATTATTGTTTACGCTCAATACAATATGCAATTGTGTTTGCCTTGTTCATGCCATATATAACATGTTCTTTTATTCTCAAGTTAGCAGTTTTAGGCTTGGGGTTACTGAACAATTCGATTCAATCTTCTGGATGATGTATCTTTTACATTCTTAACCTGTTACATACTGTCTCGTATCTTTGTATAACTTTATTGGAGTGTTTACGGATAGTCGGATATTGAGTATCTTATAGACTTGCATAGATTTTCTTACTATGTCATATATCCATTGCTGTTTTGTTTATGATCAGAACCTAAAGTTATATACTACAGAAAAATGCACTTCTTTAGTGGCGAACTTCTTACCTTTATAATCGATTTAGAAGTAGGTTCCTACTGAATCATGTGACCGCAATAATGTTCATTATGTTATTTCTACCTTCTCTTAGATTCGCAGTTTCAAGTTTGACATTAGTGAAGATATCAGTCAGTTGCTAATTATGCAAGACATTAGATTCTGGTGCTAGTCAATTTTTGAAGATAATTATACCATCTGTATGTTGATATGCACATGTTGTTAACTTTAGTCTGGCGGACTGATCATTTGGGTTCCTAAGAATCTTGGACAAGAGTTATTGCTTGGTTTTGCTACTTAAAAAGAGTGACTCAAAGACACTATTCCCAAATCATGCACATTGATTGTGCAGTAGGCCGCTAGTCTCTAGCTGCTGGTGCCGCTTTTAGAAAAGCCCAAAGGTCTTCCGCATATGTTGCAAACATGATGCACCTCAGTAGACCCACTGAAATAACTTGGCCTTTTCTAGTTGTTGTAGTAATAACAGTACTGAAGAGGATGAAAACTTTGTATTTCTATTCATTTTCTTTGGGGAATTCTGACTGTTTCTTACATACTCTTCAACTCTTGCCATGGAAAGAAATAATCTGTAATACACAATAGGAGCAAGGAATGATACTAATTCCTCTCAGACAATTTTTTTTTTTTTTTCTTGATCAATAAATTCCTCCACCATCAGATTTCTAGAATGCCACTCAATTCCTTTCAGGGTCTAACCATTGTGGTCTACCTATTTTGTGGTCCATGGTAGATCTTAAACTTGTTGAAATTGCTTGATTAGCATTTTACGGCCGGTGACATTACCATGGATTCTGACCATCATTTTTGGAGTCCACATATGTTGGTGTCATTTCTACCCCATAACAACAATTCTCTATGTACCGTGTGATAATCCAGCAAAAAATCTAGCAAGAGAGAGCAAACGAGTGGGCCAGCTTTAAACTTTACATCACACTCATCCCAATGTATAGCCCACACAATACTGATCGTCGGATGGGTGTGCGGGATTTTTCCCTATATTCTCCACGGTATACGTAGACTTACTCACCCCATAAATTAGTGTTGATCGAGTAGTTGGGAGCCAACTGCCAAGTACATTGATTCTGAATATTTCAGTCTAGTCACTCTGATTTGACACCCTGCAACGGGCCGGCCCATTAAGTCGGATTTAAAAAAATGAGGCCGGGAACTTTTCTTGCTCCCTCCATCCAATTTTTGTTTTTGAACGTTACCTCGGTCAAATTTATAAAAGCAGAATTTTAGATTTGAGTAGTAAATGCTGGTGGGACTTTATTGTGTGGTGGATGGAAAATCAAAATTTCTTTTGGGAAAATCAACAAATGTTCATACAGTTGCATCCTGCCCTAGTCTGTACAACTGAGTACCCATTGAATGCTGATAAAGAAATTTGTTTATTTGACTATCGGCACCAGCCACTAGCACCTCAATTTAGCTTAGCTTAGCTTAGAGCAGGAAGTTTAGTTGAGTACTCTAGTTTTCACACTAGCATTAGTATGGTTTGATTATTCTTACAGTGATCTTTAACTCTTTAAGGTTTAAGCTAAGCCTCCATTGTTAAGATTTAATCCAAAAAAAAAAAAAACAATATCAAGGGTATTTCGGGAAAATCGAAGAAATATTGTACACTGAGCTATAAAGACAACAGTGTCATAAAGCTCAGAGGAAATCTGCAGAAAGAGACGAGAGGAAATTGCACTAGGACTCAGAGAGAGTGGGTGAGGATATATATGTCAAAGAAGTGTCGCAACAAGATGTAACCAAAGTTGCAGTACCAAAGCTCACTATGCAAAAAAGTAACGCAACCACTTGAACAGTCAATGTCTTTCATTTTCAGGGTTTTGTTGACTTGTGCAGTATGTGTTAATGTTTCAATCAGAACTAGTCTTTTGGTGACCTGAGTATGTGCATCTACAATCAATCCTACTATGTTGATTTCGTTCCATCTAGAAGGGTAAGTAAGCATTAGGATCCGTGAAAAAGGAGCTGTTTGGACACGTGAGTTGATTAAAAATCATCCAAGTATCTAACCGATCTGAATACCCGTTATAAGCAAAAGATCGGTCAATTAGCATATAACGAAATCCCAACGACACAATTCAACCATTCTATTCACAGAAGAAGACAACATCAAAACCAAAAGCAAAATGGAAAGATCAGACATTAAACTACCGAATACTTACACTGTGGAATCTGCATCTCGGCTGAGTATAGAAGTAGATGCACTGCATCTGATCATCTAACTACTTTTTGCTCCAGGTTCTAGTAGAGCTTACAGAATCACCTGCTAAGTTTCAAACACCAGTTGGATACTTGAAGGGGCAACAAGAAATGTTCTTAGCTTCTTCTTAAACTCCTCAATTTTTCTTACTCTATCAGGGGAGCCAACACTAGAACGAAAAGATACAACAACTTGAACCATGTCATTTGCATATTTCAACAAAAAACTCAGAAGCTTGAGCTCAGCATCACATCCTTCAGCTTCTAAAATAGAGACAAACGCGAGGCGAGGCAGCACTCCCGGGAATGACAATCCTGCTTCCCAGTCATCTCCAACGTCTGCTAAATGTGACTACATTCAAACAATCACAACAACCGAGTCACTGAATGACAAATACTATATATAGTACAAAATAAGAAAAACCTCGGATATTCCAAAATTGTTACACAAAAATAAATGAAAAACAAGATGTATTAAAATTGTTGGAACAACATTGCTGGTGAAATTGAAAACCAAGATATTTGTTATATGTTACCTCCTTCGATTCAAGGTATATTGTAGTTATATTAGGAGAAATCTTGAGTAGGTATGCTATAGCCCGCAAGCAATTTCTTGTAGACCACATTTCCAGCATTATAGATTCTAGATTACATAGGCGAGGTGGTTGACAATCTAATAAGTTAGGAGCTTGCGAGATAACCTAGATAAACAAATGAAAATTCTTAGTCACCAAAACTATTTAAAACATTTTTTATCACTTCCACATATATGTGAAGATATTACTTCATGTAAGAAAGAAAGCACCCATATATACCTCAAGGAATCCAGCTGATAGTCTCATGACTTTCGCCATATAAACCGCTCCTAGAAATTGCATCATACGGCTGGCATACACTAGTTTTTCCTGTGAAGGCAGATTTGTATATGTTTCCGCATTCTCATCTTCTTCATTTTCTTCGAGTTTTATGTTTAAAATTACCTCTGATAGTGGAGAACTGATCTCTAACGAGTAATCTTGTGCCAAGAAAGATTCGCAATTGAAGTCTTCCAATTTTGGAGCACATAACTTGATAATGTTAACCAGAGTCTCACTTTGCGACTGAACGTATGAAAACTCCTTAAGGCTGACTGAATCAACAATCAAATTCCTTTGACTATCAGTTTGTATGTCGCAATCAATCAACTCTAAAAATTCAAGAACTGGACAACATGATAAGAGTCGTTTAGATGATTCTACGTCGGAGATTGATAATCCATCTAAAACTAGTAATTTCAACTGAGGTAAATTCATCGATCTTGGTAGAATAATATCTGCATAACTGTTCCAACCCCACATTCGCATCACTAACTTTGTGACCGATTTACAATTAAGGATATGGTGAGGAATTTCATATGGCGAATTATGCAATTCATAGATAGATATACATAATTCTTGAGCATTATGCATAACGGCATTAAGGCACCACCTGTTAACATTCATTTTTACAGTACAATCATATGCAGAGTTCTCCCAAACCACACGTAACTTCTGAATATCAAACTCTTGGCGGCGAAAAAGGAATACCATGTCAACAAACATTATGAACTTATCTTTTTTGTCTTCGGGAAACGATCTCCTGTTAAAATACAGAGTAGGGAGAGTCTTCCAAACATGAATCCATCTTTTCGACAAAACACATGTTTGTACAGCATACTTGGTATCGTCATAAGACAGGATATGGTGAATCAGTGCATCAGGTAACCTACTAATTCTATCTTCTTCACCATTAAAACATGCTGCCTTCCTTGTTTCTTCCATTCTTTTAAGGGCTAACCTAAATTAAAGAGTAAACCCCAAAATTCTAACTTTGCTTCTGATGTCTTTGTGGTCATAACAATTTCTCAGAATCTCTAATCAACATACATATAATCTCTAACTGGATTGGGTAACTCTCAAATCAATTTGTAGTTCAACAACCCTGATCTCCAAATGAATCACTCTGAGCAGAAACAGTAACCCTAGATTCCAATTTCTAATCCAAAATCAAGAAGTAAAAGATGGAAAAGGAAGTACCTTTGGGTGTAGAATGGTCCAATGTCAAGTGCAAAACCCCCTGAAATTCTGATTTTTTTCTTCTCAACCTTGAGCTGAAATGAGAAACCCCATAACCCCCAATTTGCACAGGATTTCGATCTCAGCAAACATTTGTTGCCCTAAACCCCGAAAGTGAACATATGATATGAGTGTGATGAGAACAACTTTTGTTACACTTCTTGTACACCGGTGTTGTTTTGGACCTGGGACAAACCCCATTGGGCTTTGTTTATGGTAAAAAAAAAAAAGAAACATGCTTTGAGCCCTTCCCAAAGTATGCAAGCCCTTCCGCCGTCACTCCCCCTAGTAATTTTTGAGACCCCTTTAGTTTTCCAACTTTTTTAAATACTAAACTACCCCTCACATGATTAGAGTTAATAATAAGATTAGAGTTAATAATAAGATTAGAGTTAAGTATATACTTAAGGTTTTAGATAATTTAGGTGAGAGAAAATCAGAATTTTGGGGAGATTTTTGTGTGGAGAGGGGAAGAAAAAGAGGGAAAAAAAGAAAAAAATTTGGGTTTTTGGTGTGATTTTTGTTTTGTTTGTGTGTTTTCTGAAATGTTTGGGGGGGGATAACATTGATGAACCTCATCGTAACAAACATACAATGATCGTTGCGAGAAATCCGGTTATGGGAGAATCTTCATCGTCACGAAACGTTTTACCGGAAACTCAAGAAAACAACGATTTCGATGATTTTTTTGTCCCAAATCCTGAAGATGAGCACTTATATGATGAACCCATTGCTTCAAATACATAGGTATACTTCAAAATCATGTTTTATGGCCGAAATCGAGCTAAAGGTGAGACTTTTATGTCTCACCAGCGCCATATTCGGCCCCTATTATGGCAGCCGAATGTTCAAGACGAAGAACAGTTCGGCTGCCATATTAGGGGCCGAATGTTGTTTTTTTCTAAATATATTGACACATTCGGCCTCTAAACTTTAGCAGCCGAATCCTGATTCGGCTGCTAACCTAAGTACAAATAGAGGCCGAATGTAGGCTGCTGAATAAGAACTTGGATTCTTATTTTACAGCGTCACATTCGGCTGGCAAAAGCTCTCATAATAGGGGCCGAATGCTAATTCGGCTTGTAAATTTTAACAGCCGAATGTACATTCGGCTTCTAACATGAGTTATCGTGCCAGCCGAATGTTAATTCGGCTGGCACTATGAGCCAAAATAAAGGCCGAATGTGGATTCGGCTACTAACAAATGAAGGCCGAATGTTGCATGCTTACATGTGTTTCTCTCTTGTAGGTTGTTCCGGGTGGTATTGAAACAACCGCCGAAGATGTGGATCCCTTACAAACCATTCACGAAGATACTAGAGATCATTATCTACCAGAATCAAGTGGTCAACCAACACCAATTCGCGAAGATGAATCGAACCTTGCTCTTGTGATTTATCAACCTCCCCCACTACCAATGCGCCCTGATCATGCACTTGTGATTGAGACACGACGTCAAAGGAACGAACTCATTGACCGCCCTCCCCCACCACCAATTCGTGAAGATGAATCGAACCTTGCACTTGTGCTTTACCATGAACCTCCAGCACCAATTCGTGAGGATGATCCACGCGTGATTGAAACACGACGTCAAAGGTATGAACACATTGATCCCCCTCTTCCACGACCACAGCATTTGCGTGGGGAATATGCTCCTGGCCTGCGTAGGGATTATCGTGATTTTCTTCCTCAGCAAGTCGAAAGATTTGTCGATCATGATGAATGGCAAGCAAATGTACCTCGTAATCTTAAAAGAAAGAGGGTTGGTGAGGGTGTGGAAATTTTTCCTTGTGGTTGTACACTTTGCGTTGAAGTTGCACGTCTCCGTCCACTTGTTGAGGCCAATGGCGGACCGAGCTGGGAACTAATCCGCAGTCGAACAGGGTTTGGAACTGGTTTCACTGGTTGAGTTTTATTATGTGTTTTGGTATTGTGTGTTCTAGTTTATTTTATGTTATCGACATCTATGATGGTGAACTTCTGGTTATGAATGTATGGTTGACTTAAATCGTTGAATTTCTGGTTATGAATGTATGTTTGTTATGTTTGTTCATGTATTGATGCTTCCTATTTTGTTCCATAACCATGTGATAGTAGTTAGTGTATTTCAGGATAATAATCGGTTAATACAATATCCAGTGTTGGCCGATTATATACAATCGTTGTGTTTGTAAGTCTGTTTACAACGAATATAGGTAATCAAATGTTTCAAACTCCTGTGCTCCACATTCGGCCCTCACTATAGTTTCATATTAGGGGCCGAATGTACATTCGGCCCCCACGATAGTTTCCTTTTAGAGGCCGAATACACATTCGGCCTCCACAATAGTTCCCTTTTTGAGGCCGAATGTGACCTGATTCCCAAACATAACAAATAACATAACCACATAACAAAGCATTGCATACATAGATTAAGAGTTTAAAGTTTGAAAACAAAAACAAAGGATTCATAATACTTCGAAGGTTTTGAGAAAATCCTTTAGCTCATGGTAATGTGCTTCGTACTCGAAATCCTTTCCTTTACTTTGTTTCCATACCTTCAAAGTCCTGGCATAAACTTCATCCTCCGTAACATCATTCCCAAGAAAATCTCGGACCAATCTCCCCAAGTGCATAAAATCATGAACGTTTTGACGTATTTTCCACCATCGTTCTGAGAGGCCTCTTGCATCGCGCACATATTGGTTTTGAAACTTGAAGTCATCTTCGATATACTTAAACAGGGACCTCCACTTGACATCCCCACGACTTTTTTGTAATCCATAATAGTGGATCACGTCTTTACAAAGACGTAGATCTTCTTCCAACGTAAATGGAGCGAAGCTTGGTTTGATTCGTGTTGATGGAGGAGGAGATAATGGTTTTTGAGATGGAGAACACGTATAGTAGTACTGATGAACAAACTTATCAGTCATGTTTCGATAACGTCTACGAGGAGGAGATGCTGGAGGAGGTGTTGAGATTGATTCATTTGGTTTGCGTATTAAAGATAGTATCTCTTGTGGTGATCGAGTTGGCCTCCTGGATTCATTTGACGATGAGCTTGACATTGTAGATTGATTGAGATAAAGGTTTGGAAGAAGAAGGTTTAGGAAGAAGAGTTATCTATGAAAATGAATGTTTGTGAAAGAGTCTATTTATAAAGATGAGTACCCAACGGATAGTTTTCTTGAACTCCAACGGATCTATTTTCGAACTCCAACGGATCTATTTTTGAACACAATAACTCTTTTTTGATATTATTAAACATTCGGCTTCTATTTCTAACAGAAATAGAAGCCGAATCCACATTCGGCCTTCTACATCTCACACTAATAGAAGCCGAATTAGCATTCGGCTTCTAATTCTACATTAATAGGGGCCGAATAGACATTCGGCCCTCACGATAAATTTTTGTAGAGGCCGAATGTTTGGGTGTAAAAATTATTGAAAATCTGTGTAACATTCGGCCTCTAAAATCTAGGTATTTTAGGGGCCGAATGTACATTCGGCCCTCACGATAAAGTTTTTTAGAGGCCGAATGTTGGGTCGTAAAAATTATTGAAACTCTGTGTAACATTCGGCCTCTAAATTCTGGGTACTTTAGGGGCCGAATGTAGATTCGGCCCTCACGATAAATTTTTATAGAGGCCGAATGTTGGGGTGTAAAAATTATTGAAACTCAGTGTAACATTCGGCCTCTAAAGTCTAGGTATTTTAGGGGCCGAATGTATATTCGGCCCCCACGATAGTTTCATATTAGGGGCCGAATGTACATTCGGCCTCCACGATAGTTCCCTTTTGGAGGCCGAATGTGACCTGCATATTGATTCCCAAACATAACAAATAACATAACCAAATAACAACGCATTGCATACATAGATTAAGAGTTTAAAGTTTGAAAACAAAAACAAAGGATTCTAAAACAAACATGAATAACAAAGTTTTTCAAGTTTAAGAGTTTTAAAGATAAGAGTTGAAAGAATTCAAGCATTAAGAGTTTCATTGTCCACGCCCTCTTTTCGGGCGACCACCTTGATCATCAGCACCACCGGCTCCACTCGAACCTTCACCCTCCTTGCGCGGCCTCT
>JAJJMA010246345.1:0-10477 GCA_023529015.1 Papaver nudicaule
AGAAAGATCAAAATATGGCTAATGGCAACCAAATATCTTATCCCTATTGTAAAATAAATTCATACCTTGTCTCGAGCTATTCCAGGATGCCAGAAATTGATGCAAAATTACTCTTGTGACCTCCTCGCCTAAAACCACCATCAACATTTAGTCCCCTGCGCAAGATGGAACCGTGAGTGTTCCAGGGTGAGCATAAGTTGATGACCTAGCCGATAAGACTTTATCTTCACACTTGTCAGTCCACTTGCAGATATATCTGAGTCAACTCCTCTTATGTAGGCAACAGTTACTCTTGAATTTGAATTCCCAAAACCCTAGAATTCAAAATTACTCCGCGCCTATAAATACACACGCCCAGAAACGCCATCAATTATGCTTTCTCCATTTTTTTTGATCTTCTTGTATCATGTCGAGCAATAGCAGCAGTGACATTCCTCTGAACCAATTCATCAAGCGTAAGGCTTGGATTCCCAGCTCTGTAAGTAATTCTTCACTTGTGCTTCTTCGTATTTTTTTAGAAATCCATTAACTATAAGTTAACTGTACAATGAAGAGGAAGGAGATACCAATACCAGCAATCCACGAAGCAAGATGCCAAGGACAAGCAACTCTTCACCAGTAAATCCCCTTCTTTATCTATCTCATTTATTAGATACAAAAATATCTTCTTACTGTTTATTCTTTGCAGATTCGTAAAAAGAGTGCTCACGCTCCCCCAAGGAAGATGAATGAGACTCCCCACTCTCCTACTTACAGTCCTGCTTCAGTGGTATATCTTGAAGATCACCTCCCTCCGGGTAGTAGCATTAGGGCGGGTCTTCTTTTTGATCCTCAGATGCGATCCCTATCTCATGAACACAAATCTGTTGGTGGCTTCTTAGTTCGGAAGAAACATGTTTCCCTGTATACTAAAATATGGAGGAAGTACGGCCACATAGATACTACCCAAGTCTTGGGTAAGGACTGCTCACCAGTCTTGGTGTCCATGGTTGCTTTATTGATGCCGATGGTATCAGAGATGGAACAAGGATCACTGCACAAGGTTACCTTGTCTACTATTCTGAAATGGGAGCGTTTACTTTCCTCAGCTGAAAACGTTAAGTTCAGGGTTGGATGGCTTCAACAACGACTTGAAAAGATAAAGATGGACCGATTGTCCTTTCTAGCAGATGGCCCTGATCCCGAGATCATTGATGAAGATGAAAAAGCCATTGATGAGGAAGCTGGGAAAGTTAATCAAATGGTGGAAAGCCTGAAGACCCTGGAACATGAAATTGCTTCAGACTTGAAGGCTAAAGAGGAAGCAAGAGAAAGGGAATTGAAGACCCTTAAATAGAAAATTGCAGAAGAAACTGCGAAAGTGGGAGAAGCTGTCCAGAATTTGAAAGCCAAAACTGCAGCGTTCCAGGAGAAGATGGAAAGCTTATACCAGAGGGATTATGCACTCTTGGAAGGCTTATTCTGAAGAAAGATTTTCTTTTGAACTCAATTAAATAAATGGTATTTTTTTTTATGAAAGAAGTTTTTATAAAGATTGTAATTGTTAAGTGCAAATAAGGCTTGCACTAACTTTGAAGGAATTTAAAATTTTACAAAGAAGTAATCAGAAATTCATACGTAATAAGGTTTGAGCCATTTTCCATTGATTACCGTACCTTCGGGCTTTCCATCCAAGGTAACAATTTTGTAGTAGCCACTAAGCGCCACTTTAGTCACCACATATGGCCCATCCCAATTAGCTGAGAATTTTGGAGCCGACATATCTTGCTGAATATGCTTGACTGTCTTTAATACCAAGTCCCCAACTTGGAAGACCCTTGGCATTACTGCTTTATCATATGCTCTAGAAATCCTTCTTCTATAAGCTTCCATGTAAGCCTCTGCCTTCTGTTTTAGGTATAAAACAAATAAGAGAATCTGAGGGGTAAAGTATGAAGTATGATGATGTAATAAAAGATTGTGATGAATTCGAGAGGTCAAGATCGAACAAGACTCGCCTAAACCAAGAAATGGCCGTTCGAGTATTGCTTCAGTTACAAGAAGAGGATTTTAGGGTTGGTTTAGGGAGGGAAGCAGAGAAAGATGAGATCAGAGAATATTGCAAGATAAAGATGAATATTCAGTTCTCACTAAATAATAAATGCTGAATGAGAAGAGTTAATCAATTATCGATAAGATAGACTTGATTATACTTGCACTGAACTTGTTAAACTTATCTTTTTGGATGAGATTGGGATCGAGATGATTTCCCCAACTGGTCGAGTGACCTATTTATAGCAATATATTCTCAACTGATCTCGTAAGAAGTGGAAGAAGTGGAAGAGTGGGAGTGAGGAAAGAGTGGGGTCAGTTGTTAAGAGTCTTGCGCCTAATATTAGGGAAGACTAACAACCCACTACCTTATCCCACCTTCTCAGCAACGTTCACACGACCTAGTTATCTTTCCCGTTAAGTGATTGAGCCGTTGCAATCACACGTGCTGTAGACCGCCAAACCAAAACCCTAAAAGAATATCCCCCCATGTAACTAAATCTTGATTCTCGTAAGATTTGTTAAATATTTGTTTATTTGTTAAGTCAAAGTTGACTAGTGCAAGTCGTATCAATTACTGATAAGCTTAGGACTTTGCGATAAGATAGAGATTAAGCGATAAGCTTTGAATATCTCTTTAAGATTTGGTTTAAGGATTGAGCCGGGCAATCGCCGTTTAAACCAACAAATCTAAGGGTTGAGCTAGCAACCGCCATTTAGATAAGATAAGATAAGTCATCTAAGGGTTGAGCTAGCAACCGCCATTAGATAATATAGGTCTAAGGATTGAGCTACGCAATCGCCAATTAGACCGAGAGGATTTCAGCAACTCTCTGCGGCAATAGTCAAATAAATACGACTTTCGGTTTGCCATAAATAAGGGAAATTAGTTTGTGGCATGTAATGCACCAATTCCCTGGATAATGAAGACATATGAATGCCCAAAATAATATAAGTCATAGCCATGAGCCATGATTAAGAATTATAGCACTGATTTATGGAAGCAAGTCCATAATCAGGAAAAACAGACGAATGATGCTATCACGGCGTAGCCATCATCAAGAATGCATAAGCATTGCCAATATAAGACCTAAAGATAGGCCACAATAATTATGATAAGCTATGTTGCATAGCATGATAATAATCCCACATTGGATATAAAAGGATAAGCCATAACATTTATGTTATTTTCGGATTTCTGAACAGTTTGCATGTTGTTCATTGGTAAAATCGCCCAGTCCAGCCTATATTAGGTAAAAATCTGAATTTTTAGTATGTTATAGGAAATTCACAGAGGAAAATATTTCGTGAAGGAAGCGCCTTCTAATTCCTTACGGATTGGGCTGTAAAAATCACGCCATGAAGAAATACTTGAGCTGAACTGCCAGATTTCCGAATTTGATTAGGAAACTAGAGTATTATGGACTTAATAAAATCCATAATCCTCTAGGATTTGGATCAGTGAGGCCCATAAATAGAGAGAGGCTAGGAAGAGGTGAACCCTAGCTCAAAGGAGGCAAGGCTAGCCGTGAGGGGAAAAGAGCCAACTATAAGGCCCCCCATAAATTAGGCTAAGCATGATTATGAGGCCTCCAATATTTGGCCAAGGCATAATCTTGGACCCCCAAGAGTTTGGCCAAGGCACAACCGTGGACCCCCAAGCAATAAGCTAGGGCATGGCTGTGGACGTCCAAGGAAATAAGCAAAGGGGATGCGTGGGCATCCAAAGATTAAGCAAGGGAGGATGCGTGGGCATCCAAAGATGAGGCAAAGCCAATGCCCCGGGCCTCCAAGAGTTAGGCACGGCCAATACCATGGGCATCCAAAGATGAGGCATGGCCAATGCCGTTGGCCTCCAATGTTTTAGGCGTGGCCGAATTTTAGGTTTGGCCAAAGTTTAGGCGTGGCCAAGATTTGAGCATGGCTAACGCCATGCCTATCCAAATTTTAGGCTTGGCCAAAGTTTATGCGTGGCCAAGATTTGAGCATGGCCAACGTTTGAGCAAGGCCAATACTTAGGCGTGGCCAAGGTTTGTGCATGGCCAATGCCATGCCTTATCTAAAGTCTAGGCTTGGACAAAGTTTAGGCGTGGCCAAGGTTTTGGCGTGGACAAGGTTTAGGCGTGGCCAAGGTTTTGGCGTGGCCAAGTTTAGGCATGGCCGTGACTTCTAAGGTATGCCAAAGCCGTGTATATCCAAGGCATGCCAAGTAGTGGCGTGCAGCTCTTAGGGCTTTGGCTAACTTGGCTAATGCGCATGCGTAGGTATTTTAATGCGTAGGCTAGGGATATGGACCATGCAACTAGGCTAGGGTCGCGAGATATTAAAATATGGCTAACGGCAAACCAAATATCTTATCCCTACTGTAAAAATAAATTCGTACCTTATCTCGCGCTATTCCAGGACGCCAGAAGTTGATGCGAAATTACTCCTGTGACCTCGTCGCCAAAAACCACCATCAACACCTTCGTACGCCTATCTTCGACAGTATCCAATTCCGCAAACCTAGAACCAGAAATGTCGATGTAGACCCCACTAGCCATGGCGGTGCGTGCTGAAGGAATCTTAATTTCGGCTGGAAGAATGGCATCAGTACTACCAGAGAGTATGGAGAAGTTCCTGTAGTACTCCCTGGAGAAATTCTATATGCCCATAACGCCATGGGGAGTTTCTCATGCCAAGACCGCTGGTTATCATGAACGATTCGACTTAGAATCTGAATCAACGTCTTGTTAGTACTTTCAGCTTGCCCATTTCCTTTAGGATAATAAGGTGTAGAACAAATATGCTGAATACCATATTCTTGGAGTAATTCCCCTACAACTTGATTAACGAACGGCGAACCATTATCTGTTATGATGTGCTTAGGAACTCCAAACCTACAGATGATATGCTCTTTGATAAACTGAGCTATATTGACCCCCTTGTTTTTCTTAAGTGTAATTGCCTCTACCCACTTCGTGAAGTATTCAGTAGCGGTTATAATGTGCTCATGCTGTAAAGAAGATGCGTGATTGATCTTTCTTATAAGATCACCCAGCTATAAAACGGCCAAGGACTGCTGATGGATTGTAGAGGAAGACACGGAGAGTGTATAAGGTTATTATGAACCTGACACTGGTGGCACCTTCGAACAAACATGGCAGCATCGTCTTCCATAGTAGGCCAATAATATTTTTCATGAACTTGTAAAAATAATTTCTTCTTACCTTGGTGTTCGCCTTCATGCATCTCCTTGAGTATAGTACTCGTCTCCGGTGCCAAACAGCGTAATAAATCTCCACCAAAGCTTTTGCGGTATAGAATTCCTTCGTGAAAGACGAACCTTGCTGTCCGTCTTTTCAGTCTTTCTGCATCTTTCTTCTCAGTGGGTAGGATATGATCCCGAAGATATTGGATGTAAGGTTCACGCCAATCCTCGACAGGATGTACCATCAAGGCTTCAGAATGGTGCACAGCAGATTGACACTTACTGCAAGAGCCTTGTATTTCTCTAGATTGAGTTTCCATGGTGGGCCAGTAATATCCCAGCCGTTGGAGTCGTCTGTATAAAGCGACCACTAGACTTTGTCCATATATTTCCTCATGGACGTGATGAAGTCGTTGTTGGGCGTCGATATCTCCAAGACATCTGGACAAAGATCCATCTGAGTTCATGTGATAAAGGATCCCGTGTAATAAGAAAAAGTTCTTCAAGTCTTTGAGATGAACTTTCCTTTATGGGGATGATCGAGTGAGTTCATCTATAACAGGTGTCCTCCAGTCATGTACCGCTGGCTCGCTAGTTTGTGTTAACCAAGTCGATGAAAGCGTACGCTTCTGCACGGTGAGAGTCGTTTCCATACCTTCAAACTGTAGCTTCGAAGACAATGTTGCTAGACAATCAACATGCCTGTTATTAGTTCGACCGGTATGAATGATAATGGCTTCAGAGAAACGAGTTAGTAGTCTCTGTGCTTCGACGCGAAAAGGAGCTAGAGTGACCTCCTTTAATGAGTAAATACCATTCATTTGATTCACCAGTAATTTGGAGTCACCCCTAATCTCCAGATTGATGGCTCCTGCTTGTTCAGCTAATGATAATCCTATCAGAAAGGCTTCGCATTCCGCCGAATTGTTGGTACACCGGAAGTCTAATTTGAACGAGTGTGAGAATACTTCGCCGGCAGGGGAAACCAATACTATTCCAGCTCCTCCAGTGTTGTTACTTGGCGTAATGGAGCCATCAAAGTATAATAACCAAGTATCCTCCTTGACCAAGGATATTTCCGAGAATTCCCCGGGTACATCTTCATGTAAGGCAGTAGTGTCTTCTCCAGGAAAGGCCGCAAGAAGATCTGCAACAGCTTGGCCTTTGATTGCTTTTGGAGCCACACAAGCAATGTCAAACTCTGACATCTGTAGTAGCCAACGGGCTGGCCTTCCTAGCAGGGCCGGTTTGGACAACAAGAATCTTATGGGATCTTCTTTCGTGATTAGCACGACCCTGTTTGATAAGAGATAATGCCTGAACTTCTGGATAGCGAAGACTAAGGATATACATGCCTTATCTACCTTCGGATAGCGGAGTTCAGCATTCTTCAGAGTACGACTAATGTAATATACTGGATATTCAACATTATCGTCACCTTCTTGTGCGAGGAGTGCTCCAATAGCAGTGTCACTTGATGTTGTGTAAAGAAGTAGAGGACGCCCCTGTACCGGTGTTTTCATCACTGCTGGTGATAGTAGTAATTGTTGGATCTTCCTAAAATGCCTCTTCTTGGACGGGAGACCATATGAAATCCGCTCCCTTATTTAGTAAAGGGATGAACGAGACCACGAATTGGGCTAAGCCGGGAATAAACCTCCGTATGTAAGAGACCTTCCCCATGAAGCTTTTGAGCTCTTTTACCGTTTTTGGTGGCGGCATTGTGGTGATTGCTTGCGTTTTGGTAGGGTCCACCTTGATTCCTTCTTCAGTTACTTGAAAGCCCAAGAATTTGCCTGAAGAAACTCCAAACGCGCATTTTAAAGGGTTCATCCTCAACTTGTACTCTCTACATCTGTCAAATACCTGTCTCAGCACGTCTAAGTGAGATGCTCGTGTCTTGGATTTGACCACACCATCGTCCACGTAATCTTCAATTTGTTTATGCATCATATCATGGAATATTGCTGTCATGGCCCGCTGATAAGTAACACCCGCATTCTTGAGCCCGAATGGCATCACAGTATAATGAAAATTCCCAATCGGAGTTCGGAAAGCAGTCTTACTTGCATCTGAATCGTACATCTTGATTTGATTGTAACCACTGTAACCATCCATGAATGAGAACATGGCATGACCGCAGGTAGCATCCACCAACATGTCAATGTTGGGCAACGGGAAATCGTCCTTGGGACAACATTTGTTCAAATCTCTGAAGTCTACACAACATCAGATTTGACCATTTTTCTTCTTGACCGGTACCACGTTGGCTAGCCAAGTAGTATGATGAATGGGTTTGATGAACCCTGCAGAGAGTAGCTTTTGAATCTCGATCTTGATTTGTTCCTCTATCTCGTGTCGAAAATGACGTGGTTGTTGCTTCACCGTCTTAGAGCCGGGTAAAATGTGCAGATGATGTGTCACCAACTTGTCGTCTAGCCCGGGCATCTCTTCGTAGGTCCAAGCAAAAACGTCCTGGTATTCTTTGAGAAGATTAACCAAGGATTCACGCTCCTCTGTTGATAAGGATGAGCTAACAGAGATAGGTCTAGGAACCTCATCCGTCCCTATGTTGACGGTTTCAAGAGCATCAGTGGTGGAGTTGGATCCGTCTTGTAGTTGTGGCGGTGCTTCCTGAATTTCTTCTTCTGAGGATCCTTCATTCTGATAACATTCATCGATGCGGGGAGGTTTTCCGCCACCCTCCCCTGTTAATTGCTAACATTTCCATCGCGAGTAGATAATTTTATCCTCAACATCATATTGAGTAGTGAAATTATAGCTTCTTTTGGAATAAGGTGATTCATGAGAGACGATCGAACCATACCTAGGAAGTCTTGATGAAGAAGGTACGCCCTCCATGTTTTCCTCGGCTACTGTGGGGAATGATGATTTCTCGTCTTTGATGGAGGCCCATGCAGGTAGAGGAATACTGTAGACTTTGTTAGGCGGCTCTGGTGTAGTCTCTTTTGGCTCGAAGAATTCTGCTTCATATATTGGCGAATACGGAGATGCAGATGCTGCGATACGAATAATATCCTTATTAAGCATCGCCTTCATGCATTGGTGATAGGTGGAGGGTACGGCCTTGTTGTCGTGTATCCAGGGGCGTCCCAGGATCATGTGGTAATCGGGTTCTTTTTCGATGACATGAAACTTCACTCTTGACTGGATGGGTCCCACCTTGAGATCTAGATTGACATACCCATAAGTATTAGTCCTGTTTCCTTTAAAATCTTTCATTACAACAGGATGATGTACGATTTGATTTTTAGGAACTCTAGCGGTGCGAAGAGTCCTCAGAATTATGATGTTGGCAGCAGCTCCAGTATCAATCAAGGCTCTTTTGAACTCCACATTTTTGACATGCGCTGTGACGTATAGAGCTCGATTATGTCCCTCTTCGGCCATCATGTCTTCCTCAGTAAAGGTAATATCTTTCACCATGGGATCAGATGCGAGAGACATCTCTGAAACTTCCAGTGAGGGCGGAGTTAAATCCGCGTTGAAGGCAATGCGGTTGAGAGCGGCAAACGTGTCCACCCTCTGTCATCTTGAGAAGTGTAATAATTCACACAAATTCTCTATTAAGAAACTAGCCTCCTGACTCACAGGTTTTCGTAGGTGGTGAAACTCTGGATGTGTTGAGGTGGGTTAGAAGACTTATTGTGTGGGCCTTCAGTCCCCAGTCCCCTGTTGACAGGGTTATCTCCAACATTAGCGTGTTTCTCGGCTATTGTACAGAGTTGTTGGAAAGTGCGGGGTCAGAATCTCCCCATTAATTCTTGATGACGTGGCTCCATCCCTCTTATGCAAATCTCCACCAATTGTGATTCGTTCATCTCTGACTGTGATAATCCAAAGCTTTGGCTCTGAATCTTTGCATGAAATCTTCTGGATTCTCCTCTTTTCCCTGACAAGTCTTTGCCAGATCTGAAATAGTAACTTGTTTAGGAACATGAGCATTAACCGTGGTTGCAGAGGTAGTAGTGATGGTGGCCCCCACAACATGAGACGTGGCAGGCGTGATAATGGGCGATAGAGATGAAGTGAGGCCTAAACCAAGAGGTTGGGTTACCACAGGAGTGAAAGAAGGAGATGAATTGGGTCCCACTAGAGGGGATACGACATTAGAGGTGACATGGGTCACGGTTTGTGTAGTGGGACCAGTAGGGAAGTGACGCCCCTAGTTTGGGTGTTGGTGACCCCGCTTGTAACAGAAGTAGCGGGACCACTGGTGATATTTGGAGAATTTGTGTTCTATGAACTCTGCCTCCTAGTTTCAACCATCTTTTGGTACAACCGAGATAATGACCTCCCACTGTGGTCGCCAAATGTTTTAGGTATAAAACAATAATGAGAATCTGAGGGGTAAAGTGTGAAGTGTAATGATGTAATATGAGATTGTAATGGTATTCGAGAGGTCAAGATCGAACAAGACTCGCCTAAACCAAGAAATGGCCGTTCGAGTATTGCTTCTAGAGGAAATAGGGTTGGTTTAGGGAGGGAAGCAGAGAAAGATGAGATCAGAGAATTGCTATGATTTTCTGTGATGTTGTAATTAAATTGCTAAAAGAATGGATATTCAGTTCTCACTAGATATTGAATGCTGAATGAGAAGAGTTAATCAATTATCGATGAGATAGATTGATTATACTTGCACTGAATTGAACTTATCTGTTCTTGTTTGTTCTTGTTGAACTTGTTTGTTCTTTTTGTTCTTGTTGAACTTGTTGAACTGTCTTTCCAAACTGGTCGAGTGACCTATTTATAGCAATATATTTCCAACTGATCTCGTAAGAAGTGTAAGAAGTGGAAGAGTGGGAGTGTGGAGTAAGTGGGGCAAGTCTTGCGCCTAATATTAGGGAAGAACAAACCGCCCACTTTCTCATCCCCTCTTTTCAGCAACGTTCACACGACTTAGTTTCTTTCCCGTTGAGTGATTGAGCCGTTGCAATCACACGTGCCGTAGACCGCCAAACCAAAACCCTAAAGAATATCCCCCCATGTAACTTACTTGATTCTCGTAAGATTTGTTAAGTATCGAATTATTTGTTAAGTCAAAGCTGACTAAGTGCAAGTCGTACCAATTACTGGTAAACTCAGGACTTTGCATAAAAATAGAGATTTAAGCGATAAGCTTGTGTATCTCTTTAAGTTTGGTCTAAGGATTGAGCCGGGCAATCGCCATTTAAACCAATGAGAGAATTCTAAGGATTGAGCTATGCAACCGCCATTTAGACTGAGAGGATTTCA
>JAJJMA010246365.1:0-13721 GCA_023529015.1 Papaver nudicaule
TGTAATCCACTGGACTCTTGCTTAAGAGTACTCCTTTTGATTCACCCATATCCAACAAGTGATTTGCAAGCAAACCATTGCAATGGACAGATGGTATCGAATCTATCTCATACATTCTTGTAACCATATTATCTGTGGGAACAAACACTAGTCATGACACATGGTCAGGTTGCCAAGAACACGATCTCAATCGCTATTGTAACACTACCAAAGTAGTCGACTATTTCGAAAGATAGATAAAGTAGAATAGAAGAATTTCCATAAAAGTCACAACTCCTACTAACCTTTTGTCGATCAAGAATAATTGATGTCTTCTTTGTCTTCACAGTCTTCGTCTTCAAGGTCTCAACTACTTAGTCTATATCCCAATTCCAAAATCTAAACTCTAGTAGGCTAAATCAAGAATTGTGTTTTGACACCTAAAACTGACAACTAGTTTGACATACCAACGCTAGTGGGTTTGACCGGTCAATGCCCTAACAATCTCCCCCTTTGTCAATTTTAGTGACAAAACCAATTTACATATGGATTCAAAAGATATACCATTAAGTACTAACCAGATGTATCTTGATTTCTTGAATTCTTCAACTTCTCCCTTGAGTCTTGATGTGTTCATTTAACTCTTGTTGATGAATCCATAGTCAGCAGCTACAACATATCCAGCTCAAACAACCACGAAGGTACGCTCAAGCTTACATGGGTTAATATGTTAATCCCACATGTTGTTTGTGCGAAAGAGTAAGAATCCGAGCAAACTTTAAAGTCTGTGTATCAAAACTTTTAAAGGGATTCTACTCATTCTTGATATGAAGCTTCTTCTCAGCTTTAATTACTCCCCCTTACTTGATACTTTGTTCAAGAGCAACAAGTAAGCACATGTCGTTCTCCCCCTATGGTTATGCACCACAAGACAAGAACCATATGTATTCTCCCCCTATTTGTCACAAAAATATGGCAAAGTAGTTTGAGACTAGGGTTTCATATACCTATGAGAATAGGTTAAGCTAAGTACTCACATACCAAGTTTAAGATGGTATAACTAGGAAATCTGACGAAGATCCCTAAGTTCTCATCTTATGGAGAAATATAGATACACTTTTCTCCTAATATTCCACAACCACGCTCCCCAAAAAGATTTGTTATTAAGCGCAATTCAAGTTAAGAACTCTCCCCCATGTGGTGTTATTCAACAAGGAACAACTTACAAAGTCGAACATGGACAGAAACAATTTAATGTTATCCAGTTTTGCTTTGTTTATAGTCTCTTTTCCTTAGCCAATCTATTGGAAAAGAGTATATGATTCCGAGTTTGTGAAAACCCTAAAAATCATACAATCAAAAGTTTCTTGATCGTGAGAAAAAGCATAACTTTTGTAAATAGACATAACTTTACATCACTACCGAGGCAATGGGAAAAAGATATGTGTTGCAATAAGATTGAGGTAGACAAATCAAGTATTGCGAACATCATTAATAAACATCTAAAAAGAACTTTTTATTAATGAAATAAAGTAGTACATGCTTGAAAAACTCTAAAAAGCATGAAAAGGCAAACTACTTTCAGATCTAGTTTATATTCTTTAGGCAAAAGTAAGAACAAGTTCTCACAAGGAATTAACCAATCTGATCTACTAAGAAAGATAAATATAAACAAAGAGTTGTCTTGCAACTTTATTTAGGATTGCTACTGGAAGACTAGCCATTAGTTTTTGGCATTACAGACTTCACAATACTTGTTGTCAACAAGTTTCTTGATTCGTTTTTTCAAGAGAGCAAGCTCATCCTGTATAGCTTCCATATGGGACATGAGCAATGCATTCTTTCTTGTAGTAGCCATTGTGTTGTTCTTCATGGCTTCATAATCTATGAAGAATCGAAAGACAATGTCAGCTGAAATCTGAACATTCTGATCTAGTTTTTCATACTCATAAGCATCAAAGGAGTAAATCCCTATTGAGCATGAAAAGCAAGACATTCTTTCTCTTCCTCAGGAGTCTCTTCTTCCCATTCTTTCTCTTCAGAGCCTTTGGCACAGCTATACTTTTCCATCTTAGATGTAGAATAACAGAGAAAATACTTGGATACTTATTCCTCAAGTATTGTGGTATTTATACAGAAATACCAAGAAGGGATTGACTCAAATATCTCACACAATTTTGCACACCCAGAGTCCCTTGGGTTTGTGTTTGTGTTTTTTTAGATAACAATAACGAAATCTGTTTTTTGAGATTTGAGTGACTCTCTTTCGCAGGTAAACACAAGTTTCCGCGTAATTGAGTTTTTGTACAGAAAAACACTTCCGACGGTTCGTGAACCGTGTGATCAGGTTTTTGAACACGTCAGCCTGGACAAGTGTCTTTATACAGTTTCTCAACATGGTTTTTGACTTAACCATTTTTGATCACTCAGATGCCTACTCTGAGTGGTACTTATCATCTTCAGGGTTTCTGTTTCTTCCCTGATTTCTTATTTCCTTATCCTTCAGTACTAAGACAAGGAAATTGTTTTCAACACTCAAGTTTGAGTGTTGGGGTGAGTATTGAGATACTCACCTGATCTTAACCTTCGTTTAGATCTCCTCGACCTTCTTCCTCCAAAGTTATCATAGAAATTGTTATCAACAAGATATGGCTCCGTATCTGATGAATTTCTTGATGACTTCCTAGCTCCATGAACCTGTTTTTCAAGGTCTTCATTGAGCATAGTATATCCTGATAACATCTTATTCAGATTATTCAGGCTTATCACATCATTGGAGGTTCGAGGTTGATTTCTCTTAGAGTTTTCTTTCTTAGAAGTCCACTTCTTAGTGGTCATGGTTGAGACAGGTAACCTGTTCTCCATTTCCTGAGGTTTTCTTCTAGAGTATGGAATAGCTCTACTATGATTTCCGCTCATAGGTGAGGATCTTCTCTTATTTGTCTTATACCTTGTCCCTGGGTAAGACTTAGAGAGTTCAGACACACTTTTCAATATGAGATTCAAGGTGTGCTGGAGTTGAGCAACTCGTTTTGTCCTCTTTTGGCTATTACACTCAGTCTGAAGGTGTCCTTTCTTTTTACAGAAACTGCATGATTTCTCATGTTTACCTTCATTAGAACTCTTTTGGTGGGTACTGTTATCATCAGAATGATGAGAGGAATTAGTCACCTTGTCAGAGGTGTTTGAAGATGTCACCTTCGTTCCAACAGTTCTACCACGACGAGATCTTGTTTTTCTCGACTGATTGTTTTTGGGTTTTTCAGAGATTGATTTGAGCCGATCAATTTCTCCCGTTAACTCTTCAATTTTTTCATGAGCAATCATCAGTTCAGATTTTTCAGATTCTGAACTGGTGGGGTTTTGAGGATTACCACTTTTCAGTGTAAGGTCAGTTGTCTGACTTGTCCTCTTTAGTAGTGAGATCTCAGTGGTTAGGGACATAACCAGAGCTTCTTGTTCATTGATTTTATCCAAAAGGGAATTAACCCTGGCTTTTAGTCTTGAGATTTCAGATGCCTGAAATTTCATGAACTTGATGAGTCCACTACTTTCCTTAGCTGCACCTCTTTCAAGATCTGAATCAGAGTCATCTGACAGTATGAAAGAGTAAGGATTATTACTCAAATTGACAACCTCTGTGGGTTGTTATCCACAAGATGATGTTGGATCAGTTGTGTATGAGTGTGTTGGAGTGGTGTCCTCTCGCGTAGAGTTAGTACGAGGGTCCATAGCTCACAAGCCGCGATAAACACATACAGTTACGTCTTTTATTTGTTCACCGGCTCTGATACCAATTGAAAAAGCAGGGGTACCGAAATACAACCAACTTTTCGTTTGGGCTCGTGAGACTTATGGTCAGATCTGGACGATCTCAAAAATCAATATCCAGATCTGGTGTAACATGAGTTGTGATCACAAGTGATCAATTCCTACAAAGACAAGTCTTTGTAAACCTTTGTTCAAGATCGGGAATTAACGTCAGGTTAAGAATAACATACTTCTTGTGTTTGCTTTAATTATATAGTCAGAGAATATAATGTGAAAAGTAAAGCACACAAGACACCAGAGATTTTTTTAACGAGGAAACTACGACCTGTAGAAAAACCTCGGGACCTCGTCCAGATTGAACACCGCCCAGTACAAACTGACTACAAACACTAGCCTACTATAAGACTTCGGTCTGGGATGTAGCAAAGACCAACTCCAGCCCTCCAAGCGAATTGGCTACTGTCGCACTCCTTACGTCTCTAGATCCCCCACAGATCGTCACGCACTTGATTCCCCTAGATGACGTCCGTTACAGGCCTAGGAGTTGCTTTAACCGCTGTTAAAGGCTTGTGTCAACAATTCCGGCTTTGCAACCTAAATTATCAACTGTATGTTTGAACTGTCCTCTCCAGTTTGACATACACAAAGTGACTTCCTTCGGATTGCTCCAGGTCATACGGAAATCTACTTACAAGCGGGGGCTGACAAGTAAACAGAGTAAAATATGCCCAACTTGTCTCTTCCTCAGTTGTAAAAAGAATCACTTAAGAAACTTATACAACTGGAGCTAACTAGGTCTTACAACACCGAGTGCAGGCGTGCGTTGCTTCCTTTTGAAACCCTGTGTGTAACATATCAGTTCTTGAATGGCCTTATATCAGAAGAGAAGGACCGTAGAATAGACCAGAACGTGATCAAGTTACCAAGGTTACAGGTTAATCCGATTTCAACAACTAAGGTCTCAATATCCTACCTGTGCTTCCCAACTCTCAAGAGAAGTCTTTATAGTCATAGGTAAATCCCGTGAGGAACTGCTTACCTAATAGAGGATGACTATACCACAACAAGCGTTCACCGAAGTGAAAAGAGTTTACGTTCACATCCCTAAGGACCTTCACGTATGCTTGATGCTTGCGGTATTCGTCCATAGACACCTCTATTTATAGCACTCAATAAGATAGGTTGCTTTGGAATAAAACAATCAATTACTTGTCCCACAAGTCAAGGAAACCCTAAACTTGCCAACCAAGTAATAGAGATTAATCTCAATTGGAAATCTTTTAACATTTATCTGCCAAGTGTTTTGTTAGCTCAAAAACACTTCAAGATAGAAATCCAACAGACCAGAGATAATCTTTATCTTATTGACACATTGAGAACCGTTAGATGGACCACAAAAGATATTACGTGATATTCAAGTCCAATCTAAGAGATAAAGGAGTTCTGAGTTTAACCTGAGTGAAATTCTGAAAGAATATTCACAAATCTGGATAACAGCCAAAAGCACCGATTTAGAGGTTTGTGTAGGTACACGAACTTAAATAGCACTTTGGAACTCAGGAGAATTCCTGATTATGTTTCGCATACGGTTCGGGAACCGTCCGGCCTCCAGATTAGGTTTAACTTGGATCCGCTGGAAGTTCTGGGCTTAACCAGGACTTAGACGTGTGAGACGCCCTCAGTTGTAATCCACTGGACTCTTGCTCAAGAGTACTCCTTTAGATTCACCCATATCCAACAAGTGATTTGCAAGCAAACCATTTCAATGGACAGATGGTATCGAATCTATCTCATACATTCTTGTAACCATAGTATTTGCGGGAACAAACACTAGTCATGCCACATGGTCATGTTGCCAAGAACACGATCTCAATCGCTATTATAACACTACCAAAGTAGTCAACTATTTCGAAAGATAGAGAAAGTAGAATAGAAGAATTTCCATAAAAGTCATAACCCCTACTAACCTTTTGTCGATGAAGAATAATTGATGTCTTCTTTCTCTTCACAGTCTTCGTCTTCAAGGTCTCAACTACTTAGTCTATATCCCAATTCCGAAATCTAAACTCTAGTAGGCTAAATCAAGAATTGTGTTTTGACACCTAAAACTGACAACTAGCTTGACATACCAACACTAGTGGGTTTGACCGGACAATGCCCTAACAACTACGGTCATCTTGTTACTGCTGGAAAGAGTATTCACTTCTACACATTCATAGGCATTGTTGCTGACTTCATGGTGTTGATAACAAAGATGCCCCATTAAAGGATGTCACTGATGAGTTATTATGTGAAATAGAGGAATTAATCACTGTATTAGAAATCTTCAAACTAAGTTTGTCGTGGCTTCAGACGAGAATCAAATATGTTCGAACAAGGCGTGCTGCTGTTGGTAAGTTCACCCGTGACTTGGTGAATCAAGAAGAGAGAAATTATGCTGCTAAAGCTGAAAAGCTTCGTAAGTTGGCTATAGATTTGAAGAAGAAAGCTGTTGATATTGCCCAAATAAAGAAGGCGGTTGATGAAGGAGAAAAATCTTCACTTGATGGTTGTTTCTGAAGGATTTCAGGAGCAAAACATTTTCTCAGTAGAATTTTATTTTGCTTTTATTTGGTTTAATGAACAAATGGTTTATAGAGTTTAATTGTTTTGAACTCATAGGTTTTGAATTTGAATTTTTGAATGAAATTGCTAAAAGGCAAGAGATTGCTTGCACTTTCTTTTGAAGAAATTGGAAATTACAGAAAATAAATGAACCATAGTGAATCTTCATATTTTCTTGAGCCACTTGCCACTAATTACCATGCTTGAAGGTCGCTCATATATTGTAGGTGTAGAAAATGCCTTAGGCTAATTTAATGTATTCAGGAGAAGATTTTATATTAAGAAGGGTATCAATAAGAAAGGAAGTATGGTAACAGCGGTATCTATCAGCGGTGGTCATCTACAACGAAAGGACGCTGAAGGAATATTTGGAATGGCGGTATACTTCAGAATCGCATCAGCGGTATGGCCTCGACAAAAGCTGAATAAGTTGGTTGAGCATTCAATGCTGAGCAGAACGGTCGAATTGTCAGGTTGAATGGTTGACTCAGTGGAATCCGAGTCATCGATCTTATCCGATACGAAGGAAGGACGCCGAAGTTATAAAGGGCAGGCGCTGAGATATTGAAGAAGTACAGCGGTAAGGCGGTGAGAAAGAAGACAAATAGTGTCAGAATAGTTTGTACTCATTAGCTGTATTCCATTACTTGTAAGAGCCTATATAAGGCAATGTACGCCTACATTTGAAGGGGTTGGAAAAAGTGAATCCTAGGGTTTGATCTATAGAGAGGAAGAATCCTTTCCTTTCTCTCCTTAGCTCAATCTTCTGAGAGAATCTTGAGGTCATTGTAGAGTGTTTATCCTTAGCAAGGTGAGATGCAAGGATTCCATTAATAATAATCTATGCTTGAGGGTTTTGGCTTACTCATATGTTATGTTATGCTTATGGTTTGATGTTTAGTTCTGTTTCATTGCATGTTTAAGTGCTGATATATATGCAGGAGAGATTTACTCTAAGTGTGTATATTATATTGTGTTTATGGTCTCTAAATAGGGGTGTAGTGGTAAAATCTCTACTATGGGGATTTTACCAACTACATTTTGGCGCTAGAAACAGGGATTGAACCTGTGATTTTTCAAAAAATTTCTTCTTGTTTTCATGAAACTTAAGTTATTTTGTGTGGTAACGAGGTTTTTAGGCATTGGTTATACTGCTGTGTTTGATAGTTGCTCAATCTTCCCATTTATGGAAGTCATAAGTATGTTTATTGTTGTTCAAGGAGGCTGAACCTTAAAAAGCTCCTGTATTAGGAAATGTTGAATATTTTTAATATGATTAGTGGTGTCTTAACAGCACATATGCTGCTGGTGGTTTTTAACCATAAATATACTTATACACTTGTTAGAATTTCCCTTTCATAGAAGTCTATGAAAGCATTGCTGCTATTAATTTTTACAAAACCATGGAAAATCTCTCTGTTAAGGTGTGTTAGGCGTCACTAGTATGTTCATAGTTGTGTTTATGTTCATAGTTCATAGTTGTGTTTAAAGTTAGAATTTCAACTTATTCTCTTCTGATACGCTTGAACATGTAATATGGGTTTCCTGTTTAAATGTTATGAAATTTTTGCTTGTGTGATAAGTCCATATACGTCATTAGGGATTTAGGATGATGATAGACTGTTATGTTGAACATGATTCTTGGTAGATGTCTCTTATTTTACATGTCATGGCGTGATTTTTGGATTAAAATGTTATGAAAAGTCATTAACAAAATATGAATACCGTACAGATTTTGATCTTTGATATGAGTATGGTTAGCAAACTTGGGTGTTTTTAGGGTTTCAACAAGTTTTCAAAATTTAGGGTTTTTCCTTCCAACTGCCGACAAGATTAGGTCATACTCTGCAATTGTCGCTACTGTAATTCTGAGCTATTTTGTTTGTTTCTTACTTTATCAGAAAACCGTTCAACCACCTCCACTAACGAATTTGGCATTTGCTAACAGTCAAGCTAGCTTAATACTGTCAGGAAGTGCTTTTGTTGTTTTCTACACAGGATACCAAAATGGCGACTAAGCGGAAGGGAGGTACGGCGTCATCAAGTAAAGCTCCAAAGTTTCCTATACCCGCTCAGTCTGTACCCCTTCCTAATCGACATAACTTGAGAAGCTCAGCGGTACCACCGTTAGGTTTTGCACATGATTTTTTCTTGAGCGGTAATGCAAGTCAGCAGACAGCAACACCACAATCAGTGACCCAGCAACAGCAGTCAACAACGCCACAGCCGGCGATTCAGCAACAACAGTCAGTACCGTCGACACCAGAACAACAGCAAACAGCAGCAATGCAGTCAGCGGTACCTCAACAGCAGACAGCGGCTATCGGTCCTGTTCTGATACAAGACATAACACACTTGGATGGAATACCAGAAGAAGATGAGGAAGAAGAAGTTCCAGTGCAAAGTAAAGGAAAAGCAGTGGATGACGGCACCATCAAAGAAACAGCGATTCCCGGCGAGACGTCTCATGCAGTTGAAGGATTATCAAGAGTAGTAGGTGGCAATCTCAACTCTAGTGGGTTACCATCGAGAGTAGACGGCAACACTTCAAAAGAAATAGGAGGTAGCAGTAGAATGGTAGCAGCTGTTGGAACATCAAGAACGACGCCAATAACAGTGTCAGAAGGAAAATCCGCCAGTGCTACTGAAGAATTGCTGAAGAAGTTCTTTGAGCAAAGCACCATAAATCAAGCTCAGATGCAGTTGCAGATGCAAAGACAGATGGACATTATTCTTCAGAGCAACTTACAATTGGCCCAGCAGCATAAGCAGTTAATGGAAAGTCGTAGTAAAAGTCGCTCAACTCATACAGTTCATAAAACTCAAAAGAGCAGATCTGCAAGACTAGAGGTGGCGGCATCCACAGTGAAAAAAGAAGAAGGAAGTAAGAGGACTGGGAAATCTAACCACGGCGAGGAAAGTTACGCCGACTCGAGTAAATTAGACGATTATCAAGAATATGTTGCAAAGAGGTTACGCTGTATGGAGAAGAAGATAGAAGAAGTCACAGGCCAGCCAAAAGACGATAAATTAAAGAAGGCAATCTTAGAAGCAAAAAAGACACCATTTGTAGATGAAATTACGTATGGGCATGTATCCAGAAAGTTTAGTATGCCAACTTTCACATCAATCTTTGATGGTACAGGAGATCCAACATTGCATTTACAAAGCTACAGAAGGGATTTAACGGCATGGACCAGTTCAGATCCAATAATGTGCATGTCGTTTGCCGCTGCTCTTAAAGATGAAGCTTTGGCTTGGTTCGGCGGTCTGAGAGAGAAGTCAATTGCGAAATACACTCAGTTGGAAGAGAAATTCATTGCAAACTATATACAAAACAAGAGAGTACGCCCTGGGGCAGAGAAGTTGTTTAACAATAAGAAAAGACCTATGGAATCGTGTAGAAGTTATATTATGAGATGGAGGAAACTTTGTAGTGAAGTGGGATCGGCGGTATCTGACAAAGAAAAGATGCGAGCATTCATCAGCTCAATGGAAACAACTGATAAGATGTTCCAATCTTTATATTGGACTCCAGTAGCAGATATAGGAGAATTGAGAGCTAGGCAAAATGAATGGTTGATCTATGAAGAAATGCAAGAAGAAGAAGAACGCCAGAAGAAGGAAAGGGCAAAGCATGCTCACTCTATCAACAATTTGTCGCCGGAAGAACAAGAAGAAGCAAGAAAAGAATGGATTAGAAAGGAGCACAAAAAATTGGAAGCAGCAGCAGCAACACCCTCAGCGGCAGTTGTCCCCATCAGCAGCCACAAGAACGACAACATCATCAACAGAATGGCAATCAGCAGTGGAATCAAGGAAAGAGAGATACTTATGCAGGAAGAGATGATCAAGACAACAGGGGAGGATATGATAACAGAGGTAGATACGCTAATAACGATAGAAGAAATTACGGCGAAAATAGAGGGGGATACGATAACCGGCGACAAGGGAATGGTGATAGAAGATTCAACAATGACAATCGAAGATTCGGCGACAGAAAGCCAGGATACCCAGATTTCCAAGACGCCACGCTACCAAAATTACGTGTCACATATACTGATGCATTTGGACAGATAGAGAGTTCAGCATCAAGGAATGAAATCCGCTATCCTTTTAATAGAGGAAACCCCATGAATCCTATTTCCAACACTACCCAGTACTGCCAATACCATCAATTCCATGGCCACACAACTGAAAACTGCACAGGAGTTCAGAGAGAGGTGCATAGATTCATCCGTATGGGAAGATTTCAAGATTTCCTAGAATTACCTCCAGTGCCACCATTGGAGGTTCAGCCAATCCAAGTTGTACAGCCAAAGCCTGAAGTTTTTGAAGTTGAAGTTCAGCGTGACTTGAAAGAGTTAAATTGTTTCTCTATTGTGCATTCAACAATTAGTAGGGATGAATTCCATAACAATGTAATGTCAAGAATTCACAAGAGGGATAGCAGTGGCAAAGAGATCTTCAGTGTCGCCGTCAAGAGCAGCCCACTATTAGAATGAATGAAAAAGCCAGTCAGTTTTTCGGCGGTAGAACTATCACCTGAGGAAAGAAGTCACTTGAATCCATTGATCCTTACCATCAAAATAGGAAAATTCAAGGTTCCAAGAGTGCTGGTAGATCCAGGAAGCTCTGTTGATATTCTCTTTAATTCAGCGTATCAGGCCATGGATTCTAAAGAAGAACCGGTAGAGTCATTAGTTCCTTCTTCATACAGCATTTATGGATTTAATGGGATAGCGTCCAAGCCTAAAGGAGAAGTGAAAATGAAGGTTGTTACGTGCAAGACTTTGATTATGGATACTACTTTCTGTGTTGTGGAGGTAGATTCGCCGTATGCAGCAATCCTTGGCAGGCCATGGTTACACAGCATCAAGGGAGTACCTTCGACCTATCATCAGCGGTTGCGATTTCCAACTCCAGAAGGGGTGGCTGAGTATATTGGCGACTCATCTACAGCAAAGGCATGCAATGAAGTAGACGTCAAGATGCGTGAAACTCGAAAGGCAAGGATAATTGAGAAAAAGAAGCAGACCAAAGAAGCAACTAAGACTAAAGAAATAGCCGCATTAGTCGCCGACCCCAATAAGTACATTCTTTCTGTAAAGGAGGGCGAGTCAACAGCTAGTCCTTCAGCGGCACCTTTATAGCAATTAAAGGAACCTTCGCCTATGGGTGAGCCAGATTTGCATTTCACAGCGGTAGAGCCTACAAGGGAAATCAACATAGGTGAAGAGGATGCTCCTAAGATAGTAAAAATTGGTACCTTATTAAATGAAGAAGAATCTCGGCAGCTAGAGGCTTTGCTAAAGGAATATGTGGATGTTTTTGCTTGGGGCATGAATGAGATGCCTGGTATTGATCCAGAAACTGCATGCCATAAATTGGATATAGATCCAAGGATCAGGCCATTCAAACAGCGTCCAAGGAAGTTGGCACCAGCGTACAAAGAGGTGGTGGAAGCAGAGATTGACAAGATGAGGGCGTCAGGAATTATTAGACCAGTTCAATATCCAGAGTGGATAGCTAATATGGTGGTGGTTCCTAAGAAGAATAAAGGGGTAAGAATTTGCATTGATTTCAGCGACTTGAATAGGGCATGTCCCAAGAACAACTTTCCATTACCAAGCATAGATCAGACTGTCGATGCCACTTCTGGGCATGAATTGCTATCTTTCATGGACGGTTATTCTGGATACAACCAGATACCGCTGGCAGAAGAAGATCAACGACACACAGCTTTCTTTTCTACTAAAGGCTTATTTTGTTACACAAGAATGCCATTTGGTCTTAAGAATGCTGGTGCTACGTATCAAAAGATGGCCCAGGACATGTTCGAAAAATGGATAGGTAAAACTATGGAGGTTTATGTTGATGATATGTTGGTCAAGAGCAAGAAAAAGAAGAATCACGTGCAAGACTTGAAGGAAATTTTTGATCACATGAGAGTAACCAAGTTGAAGATCAACCCAGCAAAGTGCGTATTCGACGTCACATCTGGAAAGTTTTTGGGTTATGTTGTCACAAAAAAAGGAGTAGAGGCAGACCAAGCCAAAGTCAAAGCCATTTTAGAGATGCCTTCGCCGGTAACCCTGAAAGATGTTATGCGCTTAAACGGCATATTGGCATCTCTAAACAGATTTATATCTCGATTCTCTGACAAGTGCAAATTATTTTTCCAAATGCTGAAGAAAGGAGAGAAGTTCAATTGGACAAAAGATCACGAGGATGCATTTCAGGGAATCAAGAAGTACTTAGCTACCTTGCCAGCCATTCAGCCGCCGGAACATGGAGAAGAATTGAGAGTTTACTTGGCGGCCACATCATCAGCGGTTAGTGCAGTTTTAGTGCGGACAAAAGGAGGAGAGACACCAATCTACTATATCAGTCGAACTCTACAGCCCGCTGAGAAAAATTATACGAAGATAGAGCAATTAATATTAGCTCTGGTTTTCGCCACTAGCAGACTCCGTCCATATTTTCATGCTCATTCTATAACGGTGCTCACCAAAACCCCCCATTGAAACCATTCTTCATAGTTCTCAAAGAGCAGGGCGTATTGCAAAATGGAATGCTCAGATAGATCAATACGGCGACAAATACGAAATAAGGACAGCTCAAAGGTCACAAGTTATCGCCGACTTCCTGGCAGACTTTCCAATTGAAGAAGAAGAAGAAGAAACTGAAGACATTCCGTTCATGGAGAAGGAAGATCCAGATGAGGGAGCTCCAGACTTACTGAAAAGAGACCCAAATCAGTGGGAAGTATATGTTGATGGATCAGCTAATAAAGAGGGCAAAGGAATTGGTATAGTCTTTATCTCACCAAAGGGTTCAAGGATAGTCCATTCATTCAGATTAGAGTTCCCAGCTACAAACAATGAGGCAGAATACGAAGCGGTAATACATGCTATGAGACTCATAATCGAGATGGACATCAGCAACATTCGTTTAACTAGTGATTCCCAGCTGGTCATTCGACAGATCCTAGGCAGATATGAAGCACACGATAGCTCACTAAAGCAATACTTGCAATTGGCAAGAGAATACGCTAACAAGATTACCGGCATTGAATTTAGACACATATGTAGAAATGATAACAGACATGCTGACGCATTGGCATTTATCTCCTCTATGATGGCGGATCCAGAAGTACCGGCAATAGCAATTGAAAGATTAAAAATGTCATCAATAGAAGGAAGAAGGCAGCAGGAAGTTCTGGCGGTAGACATTGAAGAGTCAGCGAAAACAGACTGGAGAGTTCCTATCAGATATTACTTGGAACATCTCACCACTCCTGGAAACAAGCTGTTAGCGCATAAAGTTATCAGCAGGTCAAGAAATTATGAATTAAGAGACGGCGT